>VUQR01010889.1:0-22819 GCA_015108515.1 Hemichromis elongatus | reverse complement strand
TGACAGCCTTTGTTTCATCGATCCTTTTGGTAAACTTCAGGTGGGCTGTCATGTGCCTTTTACTGAGGGTTAGCTTCCGTCTGGCCGCTCTGTTATACAGGCCTGATTGGCAGAGCTCTGCAGAAATGGTTGTCCTTCTAAAAGGTTCCCCTCTCTCCTCAAAGCAATGCCAGAGCTCTGTCAGAGTGAACCTCCCTGACTAAGGTTCTTCAGATCACATAAATTGCCCAGCCTGTCAGCTCCAGGAAGAGTCCTACTAGTTCCAAATTTCTTCCATTTACAGATGATGGAGGGTAGTGTGCTAACTGGGACCTTCAATGCTTTTAAAACTTTTCTGTATTGAGGCCCAGATCTGTGCCTCGTTACATTTCCTTGGACTTGTACTTGTACTGTGACATGATTGGTTGGCTATGGGACCTTATATAATCAGGGGTGTGCCTTTCCAAATCATGTCCAATCAACTGAATTTACCACTGGTGTCCTCCAATCAAGTTGTATAAAACCGTGATTAGTAGAAACAGGACTTTTTTTTCTTCACTTTGTCTTTATGGGGTATTGTGTGTAGAATTTTTGAGGTGAAGTGAATTTAATTCCTTTTGGAATAAGGCTGAAACATGACAAAATGTGGAGTGAGTGCAGCCCTGTGAATACTTCTGATACACTATAACTCAACATGACCGGTTTAGTGGTGGGTCAGTGATGGTCAGAGGAGGCATATCAATGTAGGGACCCACAGACCTCTGCAGGCTAGGCAACAGCACCCTGACTGCATGATATCACAATGAAACCCTTGGAGCCACTGTCAGCTCTAGAATATGCAGGCAGTTCCTGGAGGATTAAAGAATTAATATCATCGACTGTCCCCCACACATGACCTAAATCCAATAAAACACCTCTGCAATGCCACAAGGTTGCACCTCTATCTGTCCAGGAGCTCACTGATGCCATGGTCCAGGTCTGGGAAATCTCCCATCACACTGTCATCTCATTAGAAGCATGTCCAAACATCATCAGGCATGCATACAAGGTCGTGGAGACCATTTTTTTTTAGCGGTATGTTTACTTTGAATAGATCCCAGTGTAATATTTCACAATACAGAACACATCTTTTAATTCTAGAAGCAGCATGGGAAAACCTTCACACATACGAGATGTGAAGGAGGATCATCCGGTGCATGTTGGATCTGAAACTTCTCATCTCACTTATGTGGATCATCTGTGACTGGTTGTATACTGGTAAAAGTCTTTAATATCTACTATGACCATAAGAAGGAAATAAAAACAATACATTGTTCAACATTTCAAAGGAAACCCAGAGAACTCTGATTGGGCAGTTTCAGTTTTTATTTCACTACAGTGATTTTATCAATGAAACTTTCATTTGTTTAAACTAGTCCCCGACTCAAAAGCAATTAGCAGCAGGAAAAAACAGGCGCCCCCTGCATATGGTTAAATCTACTGACTTCTTACCTCACAACATATGTGCAAACAAGTTCAGGTTTAACAGACTTCTTAACTTGTCACAGCGAGAAAAGCAATCAATGATTGTTATATTCCACCTGGGGGACATCTTACTTGTTTGCATGTTGTAATGGCTTACTGGCAAACATAGCAAAATTGCATCACCAATAACCCCACTTGTTTTTTCACAAACTGTTCCCAAAATCAAACTGTCTGCTGTGGAAAAAAAAAAAAAAAAGTCTACTGTGACTCTGTCAAACACATGGATGAATAAATGGGTATTAGTGGTAGCTCCGCCCCTCACTTCCCCATCATCATGCGACTGGTAAACCTGAACACACATTCAAAACACATGAAGACACTGAACATGTTCAAAGTTGAGATTAAAGAAACACTTTAAGGGTGGCAGTAAAGAACACAGCTCACAGAGTCAGCAAGACAATCAAGATCTTATTAACCAAGAAAAAGCGAAAACAAAACCCTGCAAGCATCAGCAGATGATGTCTGAGGTAAATCATCTCTTTGGCCCCTTCAGTGCAGAGCTGATTTAATCTTTTTCACATAATAAGTGAGGGTGCTTCAAATTAAAATCAACCGAAAGGTTGTTGCAGTAACATGCCAAAGTATTTTAAGAATTTTTAAGCGACTATAAAATCAAATATCTAACAAAGTACAATTTTCCCACCCTTTTAATCCCTCCATGATCTTTGTCAACTTTTTATCTAGAGTAGAAAAGGTTTTATACATGTATATTCAACATGCAGCTATGTAGTCTGTGAAAAATGGCATCAGTTATACTACAGGGTCCCCTCTCCCATGTGTCTATGACCAGACCTTCTCACTTCAATTCAGTGTTGGTTTTCACTAAACATCTAACAATCACAATCAAAATGTGTATGTGCAAAAACCCTTCACTGGACATGATATACAGATCATCAAGTATCGTCTTTTGTGAGTGTAGCGAGATAATAATGAGGTTCCTGATGTATTGGCCTGCTGTAGTAGGAGCTGAGAGGAGAGACTCATGAGTAGATTAGGGAGGGGTACTGTGGATGCCACCAGTCCATGAGCTTCACACTGTGTACAGGATCCAACACCACCTGGGTCCCACCTTGATCCACTCTTTTCTTCCCCCGCTGGAGTGGCGAGTCCTGGAAAACGAGCCGAACGCGGTGGTGGCGCATGTCTGTGCTTACATTGATTGTGAACTAGGAGGAAAAAACAAGGGGAAAAGTCCATGAATTTCAAGTCTTTAAGCTCAGAAGAAGAATGAGCCCTCTGACAGGTGAGTAAACACATACGGTAACTTTATTTAACAGGAAAAAAAAAGTAAAAATATCTTATTATCAACAACACACAGGGTTGAAATTTTGTATTTCCACGTATGTCAATGAATGACTTTAAGACTAAAGCTGGTATTTAGTAAAACTCAACAGAAGTGGAGTTTTGCATTTAAAAGCCCTGCTCATACAATGCAACACTATTCCCCTAAACAGTGTGTATTGCTTTAGTGTTATCAAAACTTCCTCAGAGGAAGGCATTCGTGAACAATGACACAGAAGAGCTCTCTGAAGCCTTCCTGTGTGATTGATCAAAAGTTGCAGATGCAGGTTCACTGACACCAAACTTCATTTTGATCACATTTCCTTTTTTTTAATATTAACTTATTTCAAGCCATTTAACACAGTAAAAATAATTAACTGGTACAGCAAGCTAATGGGTCGCAGCAGCCGAATTAATAGTCGAGTTACAACAACAACCTACTGATTGGTTGAGTATGCCACTAAAAAGTTGCTTTCACTGAGTAAAACTCTTTTACTATAAATATTTCAAACATTTATAAGCACCACTTGACACTGCTACCTTGTAAAGATCAGCTGGAGAACAACACGAGCCAGTACTCAAAGGAACATTAAAGCAAGCAAAAACCCCCCGAAAACGTGAGTTACTTGCCAGGCTCAGCGTCATGCCCATGACTACAGGGGTGAAGATGAAGTTGAGGGTGGTGACCTGAAGCACGTAGCAGTCAGAGTCCGGATTCATGTGAACATCTTCATACTGTCTAGGCATAAGCAAGGACTTGGCACAACCATTCCTACCGTTCCCCTGCTGAGACAAAGACACCAGAGAGACACATTCAAAACAGAAAACATGACAGCAAAACTCGCAATAAGCCATTAACAGCTATTTATAAACCAAACAGCTTTTTCAAGCAGTTTCCTTTTATCTGAGGCTAATAAGATACATAATTAAACTCAACCACTGTATCTTGGTCTCTACATACCTACATATAAGTAAGAATATAAAAGGATGGTAATGATTTATTTTAAAATATTACAATATTTGTTTAATTATACAAAAAAATGTTTCTGTATTGCCTACTTCTCTTAAAATATGTGTTTTTCCTCACGTCTTCCAGTGCTTCACAGAATGTAATGCACCACTACAGCCAGATGGTGGTAGTAATGTACGTAGCAGTCGTTTGCCAACCAGCATTAAACAACAAAAATAGAGCAGGTTTCCAACATGGGGAAGAGCCAGTAAATTGTGCGGAGAAATGCAAAAACAGGAGAAAGAAGTGAAGCTGAGGAAGACTACAGCTGAGAAAAGGTTCAGAAAGCTAAACCAAAATGAGCTCAAGTGCAAACTCTGCCACAAGTACACCTTGGGTCATCTGGGTGAGTGATCTTTGAGGATGAGTCAAACAGATCCCAGCGTATACACAATAGTATGAGAAATGCCCACCCTAACTATAATGATGGCAAATACAGGGTATCCAAATGAAAAGACTGTTACCTGCTTTAAAAATTTAAAGTTGAACTCCCACAACGTTTCAGACCGAGTCCCCGACAACTTTTTGACCCAGAAAAGTAAACACTGTAAAAGGAAAAAGGCAGACATTTACACGGTGAAATTGTAGCTGGGAGTTCTCCTCTTTGCAGATGTTCGTAGTTATTTCTTGGAAAGGAAGTTAAGCAAACTGAGAAATGTGCATTTTTCATGTGGAAACGCTGAGATCAGAGTTTTCAGTAAAGCCACACTAAGTCCTTCACATGAAAGAAACTTCCATCCTTAAGTCTAAAATCATATCAGTGTTGATAATACTCGATAAACACTGAATTTTTTTCTATCCAACTACAAAGCAAAGATCACACAAAAATATCAGTCACATGCAAACAGATCCATCTGCTTGCATATGGCTGCAGATAAATCAAACAGCTCCACCTCAACAATAATAAAAAGGTCTTTGACTTTACCTTGGAGTTGAGTAAGGTAGTGGGTGTGGATTCTGGCAGTGGAGGAATCTTAGACACGCGCAGGGTGAACGGCTCATATAAATGGAAAAGGGACCGAATCACACAGGCCCGTAAGAAACGCATCTTCTCAACAGAGACAGGCTGGAGGCGAAATGGCAACTCAACATCAATCCTGTAGTGTCTTTAAAAAGAGAAAGCAGGAAAGAAGGAATGATGTGAAGTGACGTTAACAGCGACTAATCACACTGTTTTATAGTTTTCACTGCATTCACCCTTCTATCAAAACATTAACGATGTGCTTTTATCAAGGACTTTAAGAATTCCCCCCTATGCTGCTAATATATACAAATCTCAAAGGTGGGAGCATGAAAACTGTACAACATTTTCCTTGTATTCCACATGAACTACTGCTGTAGGTGAATCACATAGAACCATTCAAATGAACGAATGCAGCAACCAGCAGATGCAACTTATACCGTGCCTTCAACGGGCGAAATCACAAACATTCGACTGCTCGGTGTCGATACTTTTATCAGTGCCAGTACGTAAGTAATCGCAAAACGGCCTCACCTCCTGTAGAGCCTGGTCCAAAAAGCTGCAGTGCAAGTGACCGTCCAGGCATTCCTACAGATTAGAGCAAATCTGCACACATCCTCGGGCCGAATATAGGAGGAGAGCACCAACCAAATGTCCACAGGATAATCTACACCATCACTGCTCTCACTGTTTTCTGTGAACAAAAACAAAAAACAGAATCAGTACCAAGTTAAACGTACTAGCTTCTAAATGTATATTGCATAATGGTCCACAATTTTTTGTGATTATATTTATATACTTAATGTGGCCATTAGCATTGAAGTAAAAAAGCTGTGTTGTCTATATAAAATCAATTATAAGTGGGACAGATTTTTGTGAATTGCAGGGCAGAGTACCAATGAGCCATTGCTGGGTAATGTATTGACAGTAATGGTAAATGAAATGGTTTAAAGCGCTTTTTGACTCAATCTGCGCACTTAAACTGCTTCTCACTACAAACCTCATTCAGACACATTCGTGTACACATGCCTTTCTCTACGCGTCTTAACCCTAACGTTCACACTTCATAAAACTCCACTGGATCCATCAGGGCAACTCAGGGTTCAGCATGCTGCTTAAGAATCTGTCTATAATCTTTGGAGGTGGGACGGATCAAACCACTGACCTTCCGGTTGCTAGAGGAATGAGCAACACCATACCCTAAAATGAGTTGACTGTTGTGAGACTTGTTTTTTTTTTAATCATTATTGAATGGAAATTTTACTTTATCTTAATGCTAGAAACCTGTCATGGTGTAACACCAATCCTTAAGTGAAATGATACCCTTTCTCCTCTTGTTCTTCTTTTTGCGGGACACTTTAGTTTCGCTTTCTCCATCTTCTTCAGGGTCCTGCTCATCGCTGCTGCCCAAAGCGTCTGCTTTGACGCTTACTGCGGATGAGAGGACTTCCTCTACAGCTCCCTGCGATGCTTCCAGGCCACAGAGTAATTTCACTGAAACAGAAGATTATAAGTAAAGCACCAGGACAGGAATCAACAACTGTATAACGTAAGGCATCAAAGCGTTACCTTCTTTTTCAATCGCATTAACAACAGCCTTTTTCACCCTCCCCGACTTCACAACGGCTGGGTCGGCATCAGCATAATCAGCAACAGTGACTAAGGAAAACAACAGCAGATCATTAGCTGAACTTTTCACAGTGTCACAGTTTTGAAGATTACCAGCGCACCCTGCTGACCTGTCACGTGATTTCAAATTAACTTGCCTTTTTAAAAGAATAACACAAACACTGCAAATCGCACTGGTTACCTGTAAAACTGCAGAATGACTTTTGGCTTTTAAAGTTAGGGGAAAATGACAGAAACTTCAACAGAATGTGAGAAGGGAACAGAGGGCGGGCTAGCTTTCTTGCTAACCATATCCTACCTGATTCCGAACAAACGTCCCCGGCCTTAAATTTCAGCCGTTTTCGGTTCCCTTTCTTGGGCATGACGATACCAAAAATCTGATGACGCTTAACGTAGCTGTGAGTCCTGCCATGTCTCTATGGCAAGCTGAGATAAAGAGAAAGAAAGAAAAATTACAGAGAAATTGAAAAATGTTCCGCCAGGATCTTCAGCCATCATGGACTGACGTGACGTTGCAAATAACGCGAGAGTACCGCTTTCGCTCTTTTCCTTGCCTTGCACTACTGCCACCTGTAGGCGAATGTTACGTTTTCAGCCATCTGTCGGGACCACAGTGTGTATGCTTCAGTAAAAACATGTTTTGTTTTGTTTTGTTGTTGTTGTTGTTTTTAAATCAGAAAATAGCCTTCAGGTGAATTATATATGTTTTTACTTTTTAAGGTTGACTGTATGTAAATATTTATAACACACGTTTTAGTTTGCTTGATTCTCCAGCAAATGCTGCATGGCTGAAGTGTTATCACTGATGTCATAAAAGAAGAGGTACGCTGTTTCACTCCCGTTAATGTTACCATTAAAGCTGCCAAGACATTACTGAGCCACATAGACTTGCCATTAGTAGGAGTGGGAAAACACTAGAAGAATTCATTATGAATTCTGTGCTGTATTCAGTGAGCATTTTGTAATAGTGTCACAAATAACCTGAGCATACCAAAACTTTCCCAGCCAGCACTGTTGTTATCAGATCCATAGCTGAGTGCTGTCAAACACATTACGACCTCTCTTCATTTCAAAAGATATTTCAGCACATTTATTTAACAAGAAAGCAACAGTGATAACAACAGCAATAAAATCAATTCTACAGTGCACTCTGCTTCGTGGTTAAGATTTGGAAAATCTCACTTATCAGTACAGCACTATTGCCCAAAACTTGGACTAAACTTAAAAATTTGATGATAATAATAATAAAGTAAAGCTAGCATGACACAATGGGTACCACATGTACTCCTTGTTATTTGGGAGCTGAGTGGGATGAGTGATCTGTGAGTGTGAGTTAAATAGTTCCCAGTAATTACAGAACAGTATTTGAAATGCCCACCCCATGATGGTAGATAGAATGAACAGTAATGCAAAAGTCACAATTAATTAATAATAACTTATTATTATTTTATTAACAACAACAACAATTATTATTATTATAACTTGCCTTTCACAAAACAATTTGGAACTAAGACAAACACTGTATAAATACAGCAAAATACCGTATCTAACATTATCTTTAAACTACTTTTATAAATACGTCATAAAAAGTAATTTTCTGACCATGGACCATAAATTGCCAGCCACCCAAGGCAGCACGCTGAATTTGCTGTGAGATGGGGAAAAAATACCGAATTCAAAAAAGTTGCTTAAACTAAAAATGCGTCTGTTGAAAAGAACGCATCAAGGTCAGAGTTATAAATATTGGTTCGAAGCACTGCTGCAGATAATCTGTTCTACCACTAGATGGTGGTATTATATCACCAACACTGCTTCTAAAAACTGAACAGCTTTGACAGTTGCAGTTGTAACATTATTTGCAGTGAACAATAATATTTAGCAACCCAACATTAATACATATAGAGCGTGCCTGAAATTACATTAGGAACCTTCCAATGGCTATGAAAGCTAAACATAATGAAGTAGTGGCTGTGGGGTTATTAAAATTCCAACATCTGGTTGGCATTAGCTGTGACATATCAGTTAGATGTTATCACATATCTCATTCAAAAATCTCCAGCTTCATTTAATTTTTTGTCTCTGTTTCAGGAAGAATTTATACATTCTCACATATGATATCTCAGTGACATCAAATTTGCCTTTACTGGCTGCAAAGGCCCATCTGCACATATCATTGCAAATTTCATCATGGTATAATGAGTCTGAGTAGCTGTCTTCTCTCTGCTCATCACTTTTATATAAATCGCTTTTTCACCATGTTTCACTGATTTGTTTTTCAAAAGATAACACAGATTACAGTTAATTTTATGTAATGCAGTTGTTTGGTTATGTGGGAGAGCTGTGCTACGTGAGAAAATGTTGCTACATATTCTTTTAACTCATTTGCAGCTTTGAGAGAACCACAGTGGCTCTTTCCCTAAAAGTAAGATGAGTGTTTTTTGATATTTTTGAAATTAGTGCTTGTTTATGTGTCTGGAATGAAATACTTAAAAAAAAGAAATGTAAAAACAATACATCAAACACACAATGACTCATAAAAAGTGGTCAGAAATAAACATGAAATGTCTCTTGATCTCTGACACAGTGTACAGCTGACATAGGTCAGTGGTTGCACATTGCATATCTAAAATCACAGACTGGTTAAAATCCTATACTCACGGTGATTTTTGTTTCAAGTTTACATCGCCAATTTGCCGCTTGCAATCTTCAGATTCATTCTGGAGGACTTCATTTCAAGTCCTCCAGGGTGCGCTCCACACTAGATGCACTGTGTTCAGCTTGGTTAAATTGATGCCACTAGAATGGGCATCGAGTCCCAGGAGCTGTCAGGTCAGCAATGTGCTTAGTGGTGCTGATGTGAGAAGTTAATTACACTTCAGCAATTGGGGTTAAATTCTGAGCCATATCTTGCAGTATTGTGTAGTCTAAATGTAGAATGTTGATTCGAGGCGACATAAATGACCGTTTCACTCCTTTATTAGGCACACATGGCGCAGACGTTTATAGGGTAATCCTGGGGACTAGGTCCCAGTATTCCCAAAGCTCTATAGCCTGGTGGTGACAACTGCAGTGTGTGTATGTGTGCGCGTGGGTTTGTGGGGGCGCGCAAGTGAGTGTGTGTTTCTGTGACAGAGGGACTGGGAGGAGGAGTGAGCATCGGTTCGGCAGCGGTGTGAAGAGATGGAAGCGGAGAAAGCGGATGCAGATAAGAGTCGCTCTCACTATCCACAGGAATAAGGACGCCGATCTGCTCTTTCAATTTTTCCTGCTGCTTTTTTTTTTAATTTCCCTGTCAGTGTACCTACTATGATCTCCGTCGCGCTCGCGGGCACCACCCCTCCAAACGTACCCGTCTATCTCTGAGCTGAGCTGTCAATCACATCACGCCGGGATTTGTACATGTGAGTGCATGGCGCGCCGGGCAGGGCGGATCGGCTCACGGGGTGAAAAAACGCCGGTTAATATGGATGAAACGTCAGCGCTCGTCTCATCGTTTCAGTCACTCTGATTAGGTATGGCGATATAAAGCGTAAGATCGCACGTTTGATGCATGAGAAATAGAGCTCCAGCGTGCTGGGAGTAAGGTGCGTAACTGCGATTGCCTTGAATGTGCGTTGCTACGGGGCGTTAATGGGCCCTATTTATCAGTTACTCTAAGTCTGTTTTTCAGGGTTGTAACCCCAACGCATACACATATTCATTCTTAATCCCGACAGCGACACTGTCCTATAGCGTTGCCCAGACCACAGAGCTGGAAAGATGATGTGTGAGGTGATGCCCACCATCAGCGAAGGAGACTCGGCTGGTCCTCCGAGAGGCACCGGCGGCGTCCCGAACGGCTCTGACCAGGAGGCCAACTTCGAACAACTGATGGTCAACATGCTGGACGAGAGGGACAAGCTGCTGGAGTCCCTCAGGGAGACTCAGGAGACCCTCATACAGTCTCAGACCAAGCTGCAGGGGGCGCTGCACGAGAGGGACGTGCTCCAGCGGCAGATCAACGCCGCGCTGCCTCAGGTGAGGAGCAGCCGGCCTTTGAAGGAGGGGGAGGGTCAGGTTGGGGTGTGAGGTTAGATGGCCTTGGGTTGTTTTGTTTTTTTTCCAAGGAAGAGCATCCTTCTTGTTCCGTTTGTTGTTATGATTTGCCGAGTTATGTGATGAGAGGTTATAGGTTGGTCATGGGATCACTAACCAATCAGAGTCGCTATGCTGGGCCCTAAAAAAACATACAAGCTTAAAATCAAGATTTGTGTATGTGAATGAATGAATGAATGAATGGCATAGGTCTGGTGGTAATAGCTTGGGGAGAAAGCTAGATCTTGCCAGATTGTTGCCAGAGTTTGAGACCCGGGGATAGCACCCCTGTTAAAATGTAATTTAATATTTATAGACTATATCTTCTGGGGATCCCGTCTAACACTCCTTCACATCTTGGGATATCTGTGAAGATGACGGGGATATGCATGCCCATATCACATCAAAAGCTCATAAGTGGCAGGATGCCAGAAAGGAAGATCTAAATGTCTAGTAGGCAGAAAGGTAATGTAGTGGGTTGAAAGGTGGGTCAAGAATAAATGGAAGATTTTGACTCACTAAGAGATTCTTGACTCTGCGTGTAGAGGTCTGAGCCTGGCGTTGAGAGCCCTCCCTGTGAGAGGGGAGGGCAGAGCCTAACAGTAATTAACTGAGTGGAAACACCTCTGCATGTGGTGACCAGCCTGTCAGTGGCAATTGGAGCGAAAGGACTTGATTGTATTGTGGGCTATCTTTGACATCTGTCGCCCTTATGTGTGTCTTTAAGAGAAAGGAGAGATGGATACGGGCTGTAAAAGTCACAGAGCATGACGACAATGAATCCTCGGCACATAAAGCTATGTTAGCCTCTGACACCCCCCCGGTCTAAATGCGTGGCATGATGTCACAGTATGGTGTGCATGTGTGTATGAGACACAGAGAGCGAGAGAGAGAATCATGCTGATGATGACAAGCTTTCTGCAACCTCTTGTGAAAGAAACATGGCTGCTTGCTAGTGTACATGGCCCTGGGCTGCTTGCTTCTACACATGCATGCATATATGTGTGTTTGTGTGTGTGTGTGTCAGTGAGGGAGAGAGTGGGTAGAGGCTGTCATGCTTGTTTTCTAATCCTGCTGGGTTCAGCGTAATGTTTTATTCTAGCAATAATACAAGTATTAGTTATACAGTCAGAGACCTCGGGGACATTATGCAGACATTATGGCTGGCGAGCACATGCATAAGCTATCTCTCGCTTTCTCTCTCAAAGCAACACACTCAACTTGTGCATCCACACATGGCAAACACACCTGTGGTCATTTCCACAGCATCCACAGAATGGGGAGATGATGCAATGGACAGTGCAGACAGTGAGACGGAGAAACAACAAAAAAAAAAAATCTCAGTTGCAATTGATTTTGACTCAGTTTTGTTCTGCACAGCTGAGGAATGAGGATTGTCTGGCCCCAATGCATTATTGGAAATTGCCGAGTACATTTTGCAATGATGAGGGGGAAGTGTGAGGAAGGAAAATAACATATGGCTTTTGAAATCTCAGGTTTGGGTGTGATGAATACTGTGCGTAAGAGCAATGTTGTAGCAGTTGGCAATGATCCCGACCCCACTTTCATATATGTGTTGGTGGTAATTAAGCTGATTTGCTGCTGCTTTCAAAATGACCAAAGCTGGTGTGTTTATGCCCTCAACTACATTACAATGTGACAGTATTGCATTTGCTCTTGCCGCCTCTGCTGTGTAGCCCTCTAGTTATGAGTGCCTACATGTGTGTGGTATGTCAGGTTTTCTCTGCATGTGTGCGTTCACTCCTCTGATGTATATGCGTTGGCATGGCAATACAGTCTTTTTTTTTCCCAAATCTGAGCACTCTTTTTGTCCTTTTGCCTAAAAAAACATTTGTTATCTTCACCTGCTAGGCATGTGCATTTGTGTGTAGTGTTTTGCTATGTCTTCTGTAGGTTTCCTGACTCCACGGGACTGGTTTGACCCAAATCTGTCAGATCTATGTCTCTCCTCCAAAGATGCACACTCAAACATGCACACATGTAAAAACGCACTGTTGGAGCAATTCAAAATTCAGCGCTCTTCAGCGTTGTCATTGTTCAAAAGACGCAAACCTCCGTCACCTTGGCACTTGTGTTTGCCTCGCTAGCATCATAAAAGTGGGACGTTGCCATTTTGCCACACATGCACGGTCACACAGACACACACACGGACTAGGATGGATATGTTCATTAGCTACAGAGAATAGAGTTTCAGATTAACATGTCAGCCCATTACAGCGCATAATGCCTCTAATACAGCCCTCAGAGATGGGTTTGCCCATAGACAAATTAGGTTTTAAACACACAAGCATGCTTGCATGCACACAAATGCTTATATTATACATACACATACACACTGCTACTTTACTGAGTGAAGAAAACAGTTCCGACCTTTAGAGGAAAAAGCAGGCATGTGTTCGTATGTAAAACAAGACATAACAATTAAAAGATGCTTGGGGTAGTGATTGATACCATCTTCCAAGCATGGTGAAGAAATCTGACAGTTTAGTTTTGAAGGTGGAAAACTCACTGAAAGTGATCTACAACAAGGAACACTATTGGTCTATGCCATACCTTGTGGCTCGATTGGAACCATTTTCCTCATACAACAGTACACTGACCCTACGTGCAGGTCCAAACATGCAAGAACTATTTGCAGAGTAAAGAAACTGGTGTTCAGTCATCAAACGTCAACCCTGCTGAGCTCATGTCACAAGAGCTTGAGAAGCACAACGCAGCCCTTTGGAGATATCCACAAGTTTATGAAGTTCAAAGAATCAAATGATTGTTTCATGATTAATTATTGTTTCTAAAATGTAACTGGTCGACATCACTTTGAAAACTCTTTGATGAATAAAAAGTGGAGTGTCTCTTTATTTGGGTTTCATGGTCTGTGTGTTTGTGAGCGCGTGTGTTGTGATGTTTGGACACCTGTTTAAGTCAGACACAACACTGTCTATTTTTGCCAGCATACAAGTACACAGAGATGAAGGGACACACACACACTCACACGGACACAGACACGGATCTCATTGCCCTTCCAAAACAACTGTCTCTATTTCAGAATTCCACCCTCCCCGTCCCCACCGATATGCTGCTCCGTGCACGCGTGTACACAAATATTTGTGTTGTTTACTTGAGCTCACACACATTAATGACCTTTTCTTTGACTTCCCACAGCAGTGATTGCTGCCTTACTCTTGTTCAGACACATAAACACACGTAGATGTGCCTCCATGAAAAACCATACGCAATCTGACTTTTTTGTATATGTCTCCAACCTTGCCTTTGCTTCAAGTATTGCTGTTTTGGAGTCGGTGTGTCTTCTCTGAAGGCTAGATTTCAAAACAGCTGACCTCGGTGCGTCTTTATTTTTCACTGCACCTTTCTGGCTTTTGTTTTTGGTTCTTTTTCTTTGCCCCTTTTCCTCTCTCTTTCCCATTTTCTCTGTTGATCCGACTCCTCAGTATCCCAGTCCATTAGATGCTCCCTCAGACAGTTTTTGTCTCCTCCTACTCTTGCAAATGACCTTTGTCCTAGCTCAACACAGTCTATTATCAGAGGGGAGATGAGACAGTGGTGTGCTTTTCAAACCACGCTACCTCACAAAGTGTTCCGGCACTTTCACTTTTTACATGTTTTAATTTGTAAAGTTGTGTTTTTAGGTGAAAACGACACTTTCCACATCTACTCCCAATAACACACGACAAAGACAATGCATGCTTTTAGATTTTTTTTATTTATCAAACTCAAGATGTAAAGCTCCCATTCTAATAGTATTGACACTTTTAATTTGTCATGTATTTATGTTTTTCTGTGGAAACCTACACTTGAAGGGTCTTTACATGTCTCTACGGATGTTCTGTGGTGTGAAAACCTAGGCTTTTCTAGGCTAAACTGGGACATTAACAATATGCTTCCTGTCATTGTTATGCTGAAAGATGAACCTTTACCCCGGTCTCATGCACTCCAAGTATATTTCCTTTAGGTCTTAAGGTCCTCTCTGTATTTGGCTGCATTTATACTCCAGCTAGCTCTGACTGGCCTTCTTGTCCCTGCAGCTAAAAACACCCCCCACAGAATAATCCTGCCACTCCCATGCTTGACCGTAGCAATGGTATTAACCATGTGATCTATGGTTCCTGATATTTTTCATCTCGAAACAGGCTGTTGTATATCTTTTATGCAACAGTGGTTTTCTAAAAGCCTGACGGATAAAGTACTGATAAGATAGTAGTCCACCTCTCAGCTTCTTATAACACTGCAGATCACTGAAGATTGGCAGTGTTTGTTGGGGTTTTTTACCTCCCCGATCTTGGCCTTGACCTGGTTATTTAGTTTGGCTAAACTCTAGAGGAAACCTGGTGGTTTAAAATTTAATCTGTTTCAAAGTTATGGAGTCCACTGTGCTCATGAAGAACGCTCAAAACTCTGAAATAGTTTTATTCTCTTGTTGTGATCTGCAGAGTTCCTTCACTTCAAAGCTTGCATTTCTGTGCTCAGATTAAATTTAGACTGTATATATGTCAAATACTATGTCAGCAACGTTACATCAGCTAGCATCTTGCTTTTGTTGTCACACAGCAGTTTAGTTTCTAACTTTTAAACAGTGACCCAGGGAGTGTTAGTTAATTTCTGAGCACTGGGATTGGCCTGCTCAGTACCATCAATTACTCCTGTGCATTTCTGAACACGTTTATGTGACTGTTTTTGAATGGATCAGTGAGAGAATAACAAACTTCAACTTAATTAAAGATGTTAGCAAATTCCTGCTATGCGAGGGAATGTACAAAGAAGCAGGAAAACTTAGAAAGATATATTTGAAAAAAAAAAAATTTGCCTAAAAAAATAACCATTTAAAAAAATGAGCACAACAAAGAGTGGAAACCCGAAAGGGAAAAAAGTCCCTGCATTTTTTTGTTGTTGCTTCTATTATAACTCACTGGCGCTGCATATAAATCACCAGCGTATAAATCACATTAATCTTTAAGGTAGCTTAATTCTGATATTGGCTAGAAATACAGTTTATTGACTTAAAACATCAGCCTGGAAAATTATGTTTCAATGTGGGCAAAAGAAAGGAGAAAGAAGATAATCAGCCTTAATTAGTGTCTGTGTTGCAGTGAATAAACATGCATCCTTAGTCCTGTGGTAAATGTTGTGCTGGCTAACACAGATAGAGTTATTCCACACTACTTGAACCAAGGCCAGCAGAACTAAGCCTCACAGGCTTGGTACTCAGCCACTTTTACTGTACTAGTATTTTACTTGTAGGTGTGAGTGGGAATGAGTGTCAGAGCTAATATACATTAGAATGCAGGGGAAACAAGAAGTGCTCTGAGGTGCCCTTGCACAGTATATGGAGATGGCTTGACCTTATCACAAGACAAGCAACCTTTCAGAAAGGCATAAACACCCAACTTAATATTTACGGAGCAATTAATCGACGAGTCAGTCCGAATAAAAAAAGGTCAAGTGTTTCGATCATTTATTGGTTTAATAATTTTGCAGGAAGAAAAAATGTAAAAGAAAAAAAAAGTGATGCTTTTGTATTATTCATGGAGTTTTGGATAAACTAAACAATACATCTGAAGACAGTACCCTGAGTTCTATTGAGAGTGACATCTTAGACGTTTTTAACACTAACTGATCTGCTTATTAATTGAGAAAACGAAGATGAATCAGTGATAAGAATAATCATTTATTTTAGCCATTCTGATTTGCACCACCCACAGACAAACAATGATGCACACACCATCTGTATTTCCTTAAATGTCAGCATGCACAGTCTGCATGTCGACTTGAGTCTGTGCATCGGTACGTGTGAACGAATATGCCTACGGATAGTGTTGCTTATGCATGGATGGCCTAGGCGGCTTTGTGTGCCATGATAGGAGAATATTGAGGAGGATAGGCCAAAGTCAGATAAAAAATTATCACATCTGATTGGTCTGCTATCGAAGCTATGTGTTACGTAAGCGCCAAATAGAGGAATTTGGGTTGATGTAGAGGAAAGTGGAGCATGAAGTGAGCATCTGAAATTTGCCAAGAAACCCTGAAAGAGAAACAAATAAGAGAGTGAGGGAGATTTTCAGAGAGAAGGTCTGAGGCTGAAAGACAGAGAGGGCAAAGTTCTTACAGACTCAACCGAGATGGATATCCTATCTACCTTATTACTGTTCACTGAAATCTAAAAAAAATTCATTTTCTTTTCAATTAGCCATGTCTGTCTATGCACTGCTGTGTTCATTTAGGGAAAATAGAGTAAATAGTCAGAATAAACAGTCTTATTACTGTGGTTGCATTTTTAATTTTGAGACAGACAGAGACACAAACGATAAATCAGAAGTGAGACTAACAACATATTTATCTTCTAGCAGCTGACATCACACCTCTCATTCTGAGCCTCTTTCTTATCCTCTCTTCTTTTCTCCTTCAACTCCTCAGCATGTTATTCTATAATCCTCCCTCCTGTATATTGTCCAGTCTTCACTTAAGCCTCCTATTCACCAAAGCTGTGAGCAGGTCACAGTGGACCCTGGCAAGGGCCTTTGCACAGCTTTTGGGGTCCCTGAACACTAATAGATTATTAGTGTGCAAAGCTAGCTCCCCCATGCTGCTCTGCCGTGCCATGGCTTAGACGCTCCATCTCTCAGAAGGATCCATCCTTTGCTCCCTCCTTCTCTGTGCCAGTACCATCTGGCTCTCAGCACCAGGCACATTTAGCTCAGCCGGGCGCCAATTTGTTCCCCTGACTGCCTGGGTGAGCGAAGGAAGGTGAGGTAAGGAGGAAGAAAGGTGGTAAAGAGAGTCACAATTACAAAGACAGTGTAAGATTTAGCAGTGAGGAGCAGAAAGTCAGAAAAAAAAAGCTGAATCAAGCATACCTGACAGTTCCCAGCAGCAAGGGACATGCTCTGGTAATAGGAAGAACGAGAAGCCACTGTGTGTCTATGAGTGTGTGTAAGTTTCTTCTCTCTGGTAATAAGAGCAGAGTGATTGGAGTTGCAGGACCACCAGAGGGGGAAAGCGAGAGTAATGAAGGAGGGAGGCAGGAAAGGACAGAGTGAGAGAAAGGGAGGAAGAGCAGGGGGATGTGAGATGAAGTTTTCCAGCCAGCAGTTAAGCCCACAGTGGCCCTGCCATGTCTAACAACCACACTATTGGAACTCTGTCAGTTCACTTTCTCTACTGCTACTCCCTCTGAATAGAAAATAAAACATCAATGGGTGGGGAGAGGTGTTAATATTGTACTATTGGGATGTGGAAGTCTGAAAGTAAGTATATTTAAAAGAAATGTTGGAGTAACCGAAGGTTGTACACTTCAAGGTTATCATGTATCTTTTACATCTTTATGCAACCACATGTTCAGAGATATGGGAGAGAAAAACACATGCATGCAGCTCTTCCCACAACGACATTTATAAAAAAAAAAACACCCAACTGCATTAAAATTATATAAGGACAACAAACCTAGTCAGATGGTCCCTCTCATTGGCTACCAACATGACAATCACCAGGCAGTAGCCAATGTGAATATTCTGAGTTATCTTCTTCTCTGACAGCTACAATTGCTGAAATGTTTGAAAGTGACTCAACGATTTATACAGTATGAATCAAAATCAGCAAAGGAGACCGGAAAGAGGTTGCTGTGGAGGGCCATGTTCCCATTAAATTTGAACATAGAACCATGGTTAAATAGAACCGGAAATCTTTTTGCAACCTATACCAAATCTGGTGGCTTCTAAAAGGAATGCAGGTTTACGGCACTTGCACTTGCAGCACTTTTCAGAACCAGAATCTCCTGTATAAGTAAGAGGACCCATACTTTTGTCTATAAAGGACTGTCTATTGTTACCTACAATATATTTTGATAATATCTACTGTAGCCGAAATCCTGAATTCTTCACAGTTTTATTTTGAAAAACACCAGCCTTTCCTTATTAACCAGTCCTCTTCACAGTCTTGAACAAAGTAGTAGTGGCTCCATAGTGTGGTGGTTAACACATTTGCCTAACACGTGAAAGATCCCCAGTTTGAGACCAGGAGGAGACACAAATGTTGGGGAGGGTTGTGTCAGGAAGTGCATCTGGTGTGAAAGTCTGTGCAGTATCAAATATGCGTATTCATCTGCTGCAGTGACCCATTGTGAATAAAGAAGCTTCCAGTCCCAGATGAGTGGTGGACACATCCCTGGTATCAGGAAGACTTGGTGGATTTGTTATCCCAGAGCAATATATAATGCATTTTTCTCAAATGTCCTATTTTAGAGTTCTATGAAGGCTTCATGAGGAGGTTGGATGGGTGCTGGTGGCATTGGTTGCTAGTTTGTTAGCAAAGACACTTCAGTTTATATCCTATTGAATTTTTTTTTATTTTGTACTTTTTGGTTGCTTTCATTGATGAGTTGTTACAGTTTACTCTCAGCACTAAACCCTACTTGGTTATTGCCATGTTTTAATTTCCAACATCGTTGCATCGTTCTTGTATTTTACTATCTTCAAATAATATATAATGTAGTTAACATGTAGGGTTAAATGGTTCAATATTGTGGTTAGTTTTTATGTACATTTCCTAAATGTACATAAAACTGTTCTGAAAATGTGTTTGAATGGGCACATACACACATATTGGGTGGGGGATGTCTTCTTTTCCCCAGCAAGAGACATAAACAGCAGCAAAGGCGGCAGCAGCTTCTGAAGCTAAGTCTCCTACTGGACCCTTAAAAGGATTTAAAGAACTTCAAAATGCATCTTTGCCTCCACGAAATAGAGCTTGTCAGTGTCTCACAACATAGCACCCACCCCCCACTGTTGGCTGTCAATACCACGCACACTCACCAACACACACTCACAGATCTGCAAGAGTGTAGCAGTGCAAGTGAAAAGCAGGATTTGGGATGAGGACACAGTAAGGCAAATGTTGCTGTAAATAGCTAATGCCTTATTTGAAGTATTTCATGCATTTGTATGATATGAACTGGCCTCAGGCATACATTAACATATGTTTACTTGTATTTGTTTTATTATTTATGTCGCATCGATTTGAGGACCATAAATGAACACGCATCAGTGACTTTTACCCCTGAAAAATGAAAATATTGTTGACAAATTTGTAAATGAGCAGACTTCATGAACTAGAGTTATTTAGTAATTTGAGTGACATGGAAGCTGCTTAGACACACAGAGAAGTTTAGCTTAGTGAGACCCACGATAACATCAAAGTTACTATGGCTAACATCCCTGCAAACCTTTGCCTCTTTGCACATTTAGCACATCAGCATTAGCATTAATTGATCGGGTTTTCCGTCCTGGTCCTGGACAGGTACGAGCGATTGCCAACTCTAATGCTTCTGGCATTAGATACCCACTCTCTGACACTGCTAGGACAAACTTCACTCCAAATAGGCCTTTCTGTGGAAAACATTGATAGTCTAAACAGGCCAGGACAAAGACTGGATATTAGACTTTGTTATCTACATTTAAGCATATTGGTCGAACATTACACACTGTGCAAAAGGCGTAGTCAAGTGAATAGATAATCAACTTATTTGGCTGTTGCTTACCATAAAGCAAAAACAACTAGCTAAATTTTCTAGAATTACTCATTTTCTAATCAATGACTTGTTAATATATAAATGTGTAAATGCTGAATCTAGAAAAACTATTTCTTTAAACATGGCTTTATTGCACTTGAATTTCAATGAGTTGGTTCTATCTTCTTCAGGTTTAGCTAAACATGACTTTGCTGAGAGTGAGATCCATCAGTCTGTAAATTATAGGTCTTGTGTCTCCATCTTTTATCTTGATTGCTTGAAATGGAATAAGCGCTGCACTTGCTACCTAATGTCCTAGCACTAATGACCTAGCTCGTTAACAGTTTTAAAAAAAGATATTTGTAAGGCAGTAAAGTACATAAAACCATAAGCACGTTTAAGTAATACTAGAAGTTTTTGGATGTTTATGTACACAAAAAAACTTCTCCGCTTACTTTTTGGCTTCCAGTTATTTATTTCCTACCTAAAAAAGGGCAAGAGCTGTGAAAAATAAAATATGACTTTTTATTTGTATTGTACAAAATTAGTCAACCTAACTGATAGGATAGACCTTGCGAATACTGGGTTGGACCCCCTTTTTGCACAGGTGCTGCAAACATTTCTCAGAGATTTTGGTCCATATTGATGTGATAGCATCACACAGTTGCTGCAGCACCTTTGTGACCCCTAGTTCACAAAGGTGCTCTATTAGACAAGGCAGAAAAAATCAATACTTTCATACTATTTAGACCAAATTCTGACCCTACCATCCAAATGTTGCAGCAGAAATCAAGCCTGATCACAAAATGCAATGTTTTTCAAATCTTCTGTTAGCCAATTTTGCTAAGCCAGTAGGAATTGTAGTCTCATTTTCGTTTTCTTAGCTGACAGGAGCAGCACTCAGCGTGGGTTTCTGCCGCTTCACAACCATCTGCTTTAAGGTTTGATGTGTTGTGTGTTCAAAAAGGCTCTTCTCATACCTTGTTTATAATAAGTGATTATTTGAGTTACTATTTCGTTTCTGTCAGCTCGAAGCAGTCTAACCGATCTTCTCTGACCTCTGGCATCCAAGACTCATTTTCTATCAGAGAACTGCAGCTCCCTGATTTCTCTTTTTTCTCTCTTTTTCAGACCATTCTCTGTAAACTCTAGAGATGTTTGTGTGAGGGAATCACAGCAGATCAGCAGTTTATGAAATGCTAGCCCATCTGGCACCAACAACCAAAGTCACTTAAATCATCTTCCACATTTATAAGCTCGCTGTTAAATTCAGCAGGGCATCGTGACCAGATCCAAGTACCTAATGCGTGCAATTGACTTGTATGACATTTGCATTAACAAGCATTTGCAAGATCCTTCCACAATTTCATTGTACATGTACAATGACAGTAACGGCTGCTCTATTCTATTCTATAAAGTGGCCACGAACACATAACTAAGTACTGAAATCTTGCATAAGAAAACGCTTGCAGTGATGAATTGCTTGCGCACAGTCAGCAGTTCCCAGTACGTAAGTGTCCAACTGGGCTGATACATCACACTCATGCACAGCTACACACACATCAGTGTGTATAAACAGTTACAGTGTTTCACACTAAGATGTATGTTCTGATGTGAGATGTTAAACAGCTCAGAGCACTTTCACGTCTGGCCAGACATCAAAGTACACATGATGACACCCACAGTACATTGACTTTTCCGTTCAGAACAGACACAGTGCAAGGCTGATTTAAACAGCAGGAGTTCACAGAGTACATACCGGAGGAACTAATAAGATATTTTTGGTGCATGTACATCCACAGATAGCTCTTTAGATCATCTAGTCTCAGTATTAAATCAAGAGCCAGTTATTCAGCACCACCTACAACATGCCTCAGTTCTCAGCTGCAGTCTGTTATTCATTTACTTCCAGCTCCATTCACAGATACGTGGGTTGGTGTAGACACTCAATTCAGACACTGTGCAGAGTTTTATGTACACACACACACACCCGCGTGCACGCAAAAATACAAGCTCTGTCGTTGTTTCTTTGAATCAAACTAGTTCCAGCACCTCTTGTCATCATCTTTGGTTTAATTGTTTTTGGTGTCTGCTTGTTTTCCATAACGCACACATTGTATGAAGCCAGAAATCTATGAATACTTATGAGTCAGTGAAGATTCAATACCCATATTAACACATTAGTAAAAGACTGATCTGTTCTCTCTTCAAAGAATGGATCTCCTGCCTTACTTCTCGTTCTCTGTCTCGGTGTCTCACGCTCCCTCACTCTTCTGTCTTATCAGTTGTGATGGCTTTAAGTGTGTGTGCTGAGAGGTCTATTAGTTAGCTATCGTTCTGCCAGATAATTCTTCGTATCTCTCAGCTAGCTCACTGTACTTACAGCTTTGCTCTGAGAGCATCAGATGGGAGCACTGCTGCTAGGATGTTGTACTTCGGCACAAACCTCCACACTCTCCTCGCACAGTGTTTCTGGATAGAGCGTGTGATTGATTTTACCATCTCGTGTTACCGCAATAAAACAAAACTAGATACAAGTCACAATTTTGCTTTTTTTTTTTATGAGGGTTTTATTAAAATGCAAGTTGAAGTGCATGTGTGCACTGACTTGACCCAAACCAGGAAGTCCAGTGAGCCTTTGTAGTAGCCTGAAATATTACATTATGTGTGTATGTGTGTGTGACCATTTATTAGTATTGCCTATATGTTATCTTTTGTTTGCTAAATGCACTGTAAAGCCCCTGTGGTACATTTAATTACAATGCTAATAGCCTAGACCATCTTCCCTCTCATATTGTAATTGCATGAATAACTGGCAGAAGCTGAC
>VUQR01010888.1:21528-63324 GCA_015108515.1 Hemichromis elongatus | reverse complement strand
AAAAATAATCCTTGTAAGTGAATACAAATATTTCTTTTTAGCTAAGTAATTTAATTTTATTGATAACGTTTTAAAAGGATTAATTTGGCATTTTGCTCAAATACTGTAATTTCCTAGTGAAAAGCTTTACAATGACTATGTTTTAAATAAATAAATGTATAAATACCATCTATTTTCTATAGCATACAATTTCTGTCTAATAAAAGATTGGCTTGAGCAGCCATCTAGGTGAAATTCAGCTGTTGATTATACACATACTTCCTTTAGTTAGCTGAGATATTTGTTTAGTTTATGACTTTTCTACCCATCTTGGGCTTGGTGCTTCAGTTTATGCTATAATGGTGGTAAGGAGTGAGAACAACAGTCTATTATTGAAATCAGATTCAGAAAATAATGTTTTGTTTAGGACTAGCTATGTTTTTTGCAACCTTTCAACCATACAGTGTTTCCTCAATAATCTGGGTCTTGCATTGTTTAGTTTTATGCAGTTTTATCTCTGTTCATTTAATGAGACACTTGCCCAGCTCACGCTAGCTGGATGAAAGGGATTTTAATCTTTGATAAATAAATAGCTAGCAACCCGCAAATGTAGAAGTTGTGAACTAGAATGTGAAAATCTAAAAGAAGAAAGGACAACTAAAATTTTACCTGAAGTAAATCCAAAATACCAACTATAATAAAGCTGTGGTGTCCAATGGTCAATGCCATTTACCCTAGATCATGGACATGGTAAGGAAAATTGTCAGATGGTACTGTTAACTATGAATACCAGTACTTTCTTAGATTAACATTAGATTAGCAAAAAGGCTGGAAACGGGAAACAGAAAATCATGCAATTAAACGCAATATTGTGTTTATTTAATCTAGGCAAACGCTAAAGTAAAAAATAAAAAAGACTTTTCTAAATAAAATGTTTACATAGGATAATATAGCAATTGATGACAACTTTTTGAATAAAACAGATTTGAACAGGTTTGAATATTTTGCCAGTTCCCTGGGGTCAACTGAGAGCCATGTATAAAAACTAGGATAGTTGAAAAATACTCTGTAAAATGTTGGTGGCTGTGGTTACTGACTTCATAGTTGTGTGGCTAAAGGTGCTACAACATCAAATTAAGGCTTCATAGGCTGTTTGACAGTAACTTTTATTGTTTTAGTGTATCCAGTGTAAAGTTTCAGAGCTCTAATGTTCACCGTACATCACCTCAGAAATAAGCAGCAGCAATGAGCGCTCACTCGGGAATAAAATGAATTTAAATGAAAATGTTTATTTTACTGCTCCATGTGCCAGATTAATGATTTTGTGCAGCATTACCCCTGGGTTTTTAGTGTTCTAGTTCATATTTTTATATTCTTTATAGATATGTTTGTTTGTTTTTTTATCACCACCATCATCAGATAATTTCACTGAATTGGACTGGGTGTCACTCATAGGGATTGTTTTGTGAAGAAGAAAGGGTGTTTAACAAACTACATGAGTGTTTACACAGCCTGAAACAGATTAAAAGAGAAAGTTAACAATGACTACCATTGCTTTACCCATTATCTCAGGCAGGAGTTTTAGGCCAGCTAACAGAAAGCTAAGTGAGATAGAATAATAAACCCATATTATTCAAGCAAGAATGGCTACTTCTATCTTGTATCAAAAGACAGAGACAACAAGAGTAAAAAGTAAAAACACGCTTTCTGTTTTGGGTTTTTTTATTCACCAACTGCTAAATGTGTAATGCAACGAAGGGAGAGTCATCATTTACAGCTGCTCAGTATCTTTATTGGCATCTTGACTCAGCCTCAGAGTCATGGACGGTAGTGATACATTTTCAGCTTTAAAAAAAAGTTTTAAGTCAACATGATAATCCCCTCTGCTAGATTTACTCATTTTACCTCTGAGCAGCAAGTACAGAGGGTCCATATCAAAGCTTATATTCAGATACAGATATGTACTGCTAAAGCCAAACTGCAGATTGTTCCACGTTTCAACATAAAATAAGTTGAGCTTTAACTAGCACTGGGATCAGATTGTGCTCCCACTACCACCTTGTGTGAAGTTAATATTCAACATTCAAAGGGTTATTTATTGTTAAAGCATTGCTTACAACAATCACTCTCTTTCCAACTGGTATGTAACACATTTAAAGAAAATGCTTAAGAGGAAAACACAAGTGAGATTATTACTGGTCATTATAAACATGATATATAATATATAAAATAACCCCAAAACTGATGGAAGCTGCTTAATCTAAAGCAATGGTTTTGTTATAAGTTGAGGTGACCGGTGGGCCAAACTCCCACAGTGTCAGGTCTGCATTGTAAAGTGGACTTTAGCCCAGGTGACAGCTTCATCAGTTTATGGTATGGTCATTTGCTATTGAAATGTCAACACTTGAAGTGCTTAGTAACAACATCTAAAAACAACACTTCACCCCATGCAGGCAAATAGCTGTTAATACCCTGAGCTGTGTGATCAGCCCATATGGTGAGCATGGGCGCCAAAGGAACTGTGTGCGCATGGGGGAGGGGCGTGTCCTGCCTCTGTGCGTGTGTGTGTGTGTGTATGAGAAGTGGAAAGGACATTTTTACTGACTGTGGGCTTACGTAATGCTGTGTGATATAATTTGGGCAAATTTTTCTGACAAGCAGCCGCATATATTTTATAAATAACAACCAAACAACCAAAGAAAAATCATCATTCCTGCAGCTGTCACTGGCATATCATCAAGTAGATCTGTAGGGTTTGATTTAGAATGTATTTTTCTCCTATTTATCCTCCATCTATACCATGGGTTTCAAACATATGGCCTGTGGCGGCCAAAACTTGTCTGTCAGAGCGTCCAGTTTGGTCCACTGGTTGGCTTTGGAAAATGAGAAAACTGCAAACGAGGAGGGAATAAAAACACTTAAAACAGTGTTTTCTGCAGTTCTACAAAGACATAATCTATAGTAGTAATGGATACACAATAAATAACAGAAACAGAGATGTTTTTGTTGTTATTATACCATAAAAATAACAGAAAAGATTGTGTTTGTTCACCTTGCTAGTACAACACTAGCAGTAAGCTACAGTACCAGCAGAGGGAGATTTTTTATTCCAAGCCAACATTAAAATGATCACAGGAAAACCTTTAAAGAGACATTACTAAAATATTTACATGTAAATACATATTAGCCACCTTGCTTAACCATTTCTGGCACTGAAGGACCCTGAAATGTACGTCCTCCCTTGGTCAAAATTGAATTCTTGGCTTTAAATACATTATCAGCCCCCACTGATACTGCAACTTCTGCATGTGTCACACTTTGGAGAGATCAGCATGTCTATTAGACGTTTTGCTTTGATATCGATTGCAATGTCAGAAGAGAAACTGAGGATGACCCTGACATTTTTCTTGATTTTTATTGTCCAATTTTGGTGAGCTTGTGATCCTCAGTTTCCTGAAAGTTGTGGCACTTTGTGTGTGGTCTTCTGCTGGTGTAGCCCATCTGCTTCAAGGTTTTACATGTTGTCCATTCACCAAGGCTCTTCTGCATACCCTGGTTGTAAATTGTGATTTGAGTTACTTTTGCCTTTCTGTCAGCTTTAAGCAGTCTGGCCATTTTCCTCTGGTAATAACAAGACATTTAAGAGACCAGAGAGCTGCTGCTCACTGTAAACTGTAAACCTTAGAGCTGGTTGTTTGGGAAAGTCAAAGCAAATTAGCAGTTTCTGAAATACTCACTAACAAAGGCTTAAATCATCTTTCTTCACCATTCTGATGCTCAATTTGAACTACGGGCCACCATGACCGTGTTTTTATTCCTAAATGCATGGAGTTGCTTGCACAGCTGTTTAAGTATTTGCGATAATGAGCAGCTGAACAGTTTTACTTGGCCATGATTGTACTTTTCTGTTGTTTTCACAGTGGGTTAAAAAGAGAACATTTTCTATCAATTAACAGAATATTTCTGTTTTTAATTATTTGATAAAATCAGAGTAATGAGATGCTGGTACTGTTTTTCCTGGGTAATTTTACACTTTAAAGAGTCGTTCTGACAGTTTTCTTTGATTTACTGCAGAAGCATTTAATTATATTGTAGAAAAACTGAGGGGTCTTCTTGAAAATTTATAAGAAATATCAGGGATCTGATGTCCATTTGAAGTTTTTAATTGGGCAGTAGTTGCATATGGGTCTGCCATAAGGGGACTGAATATGGTCCACAATGTAAGAGCAGTTTTGCACTCTTCATCTAAATACTTAACATGCATTTTAAAGATCATCATTAATTAACATTTACAAATCAGATAGATATCTGTATAAACAGGTTATGTATCACAGATATTTACTATAGTTAGTTTAGACTTAACCCAGATGTTTTAGACCTATGACAAACAACTCTTTGATTTTTAAAGTCTTTAAAAAGGCTTCATCTTTTTGAAGGGTTTAATCAAACAATCAGCATGAAATATTTACTCTCATTTCACCATTAAGCTCATTTTTTCTTGTGCTACAAATCAGCAGTATCCCTCCTCAACAGCGAAGCATTTTCACCTTTCCTAAAAGCCCAAAGTAGCTTGAAGCACACGTGACACAATCAGCAGGATAAAGTTGAACAGACTTAATGTGAACACAGCTAACTCTTGTCATGTGTCATAGAAGTTTGAAATGCAACAGGTCAGTGGATGAATAAATCTGCATCACATATATTTTCATTAAATGGACCACATCCAATTTATAACAAACTGATATATACCAGTCCTCATGTACCCAGAGCTCCTGTCTTCGAGGCTAACAAGGCATTGATCCCTCTAGCTGTGTGCGCTAAAACTCAATTTGTGTTACAGTGGTGATAACACTTAGGCCTGCTCTGATAACTTTATCTTTGCTCCTCACAAACTGGCCCAGTCACAAAGAGATCATCTGTCCCAGCCCCTGAAACCTAATCACACACACACACACACACACACACACACTGCTCAGTGGCCCAAGGTAAGTCAAAGTGGGGGAGAAAGGAAGGGAGGATGGTGGAGGTGAGCACAGCAAATGTTCCCATCCGGGTTACACTGATGTGTTAGTTTGATGATATATTCAAAAAAGAAAAATTAAATATTAGCTTAGATTTTCCTTTTTTATGAAGCTTATTTCTCCCATTGAACAGAATAGTTTGATTGTTTCACAGCAGAGACGGTGTTTCCTGAGGGTTTGAGAGTTGTTTCAGGGGTTAGAGAGGCAGGCCCATCCTGGATAAGCCTCACCTCTTTCTAGTCATCAATGAATATTTCATGACTGCGCACAGCTCCCTCTAGTGGGAGAAGACCTACACGATGAATGTGGGTCAGAGGTGCTCATTCACCCTGCAGTTTTACGCCTCTAATTGATATTTAGCACAGAGGAATTTCTTTCTACTAATATTATGAAATATCTTATAAAGTCGGTGATAAATTTAAGGATGTTTTACACTAGTAGCACCCTCAAAAAAGTAGGTCATCTTGCTTTATGAAGATGCAATTTCTTACATAATCTAATCTGTCCTACAAGCACCATTAAGCATTATTTAGATATCTAACAAATAAAACGCCACAGCGTGGTAGGAAACTGTTAACTCTCAAAAACACAGTTTTTGTTCTCTGGTGGGTCACAGTAGTACGAGGAAGGTTAAAAAAAAAAAACTTAAGGCAAATGAATGTCATTGTCTGTATTATTTTGGGGAAAATAAAGAATCAGTACTTTACAGACTCTCTTTTATTGTGTTTATTTGAATAAAATGCAGTTTCTTTCTTTTTTTTTAATTGTTTAGTCTTAAAAAATGTGTTTGAGTAAAAACATTTTTAGTGTTTGGCATCTGAAGGGGGCAAAAAATGGACAATAAAGGGACATAAATTAAATACTTGACACCAAAAATCTTACTTATTTTCCTCTGGCCTGAAGTGCTTGTATCTAGATTGTTCTAGGGAGATTTATCCCAGTTTTTGAGAAATCAGCTGCAGAAGTAAACACCTTCTCTTGATTACAGTGGAAATAAATACCTCTTAGCTTGTGGTGCTCAAAGGTATTATCATTTATTTCCAGAAACCATGGTTCAGCTACTGAAGAAGAAAATCTAAAAGTTCTGCACTCAAAACACTGACAGCAAGGTTTGAGGATCTCTTTAGGTGACTGGGTCTTGATTTGATAAAGTGTACCTTTTGTGGGGTTTTAAGCATCACAGTGTAAGTGCCACCTGGCATTATAATAAGGGGAATGTAGCATTTCCACTGTTATCTACTAAAATAGACAAAGAAAACAGTTTAGGTCAGCCCAATGGATGGCTTTGCAAACCGATAAAATTGAAATATATTAGTAACATCTAATGCCTTCCAGGTCATTTAAAATATATATATTTTTAGCACTGCTGCTCCTGGGGGACACAATGACATCATCAGGGTACAAATTTTAAAGCATTTTGAGAAGAGGTTTTCTCATAGCCAACCTTCCAAACAAGCCACACTTGTTCCATTTTTTTCTCTCTAACTGTGCTGTCATGAACTTCAACATCTAAGTGAGGCCAGTGGAGTCTAAGCAGTGCACAGCTTTGCATGGTCTACCACCTGGTAACCAGGAAAACTGGTAAAACTGCAGATTTTATAGAGAATCTCACACCTACCAATCAGTTAATAAAGAGCAATTGATCATCTGCACCTGTGTAATACCATCAGCTGCTCTTTTGTCACCTGAGCAGGTCGCCCTGCATGTTTTGATTTGGCAGATTTTTAAGCCAGTTGCCCTTCCTGATGTAACCCTGAGAGAATTTATGGCTCTGGCTGGACTCAATTTAGCAGCTTTCTGCTTGCTGAGCAAATACGTAAACTTCAATGGTAGGAGTTGATGATTAGTAGATCACAAGTGACTGGTGAGTTCAGAATAGTATTCTGGAAGTGAAAGTGTTGATTAACAGGAGTTGGACACCTCTAGTCTGGATAGATTTACTATGTACTGGTAACACAACTGCTCTGCATAAAGTCTTAATCAGCGATCACACACTGCAGGTGACTTTCTACAGGCTGTTCTGTGTATTCAGCTCATTCGAATTCATTTGACCGAATCAGCAAAAGTCTGCTGCATGTGACGCAGGATTTCTGCTGTAAAGTGTGGAAAAAAAGTGTTAATTAATAATAATCACACGGTACAGGGCAAGTTAGTGATGGATTTTAATCATTTACAGGCGCTGAACTGACTTAGGCTTTAAGTCAGTCACACATTTCCTGGAAGAAGCTGCTTTGGTATGTGCTTGGTGGGACTTTTCTACAGTACAGTTACATTCGCTGTGCTGTTGATAAATACTGTACAAAAATATAATAGGACATTCCCTCTGCACTGGGGGAGAAGAAAACCATAAAGCTTTGTTAAATTATATATACACACACACATAATGCACGCTCAAGCTCTGACATCATATTAAATAAAATAAATTATATCTTGAGTTTGGTGAGTGAGGCGTGCTTCTCAAGTCTTTGTAATAACAATAGATCCTTAACACTAATAATGGATATTCAAAAGAAAAAAAAATACACTCAAGTGACAAAACAGAAGCGTCAAAATGTCCTTTTTGAGTAAAATATGAAAAAAAACAAAAACATGCTTGCATATTGCAAGCAGCGTATTGCAAGTTTCGCACTTTTTACATTTCCCACTGTTGTTTCACTTCAATCGAGCCAGTGAGGGAAGCTTTAAATCCTTCAGCGTAAATATGCCTTCACATCCACCGATCGGCCTCTCGGCGCTCCTTTTTCACAGCTTGCATTGGCAGGACTCTCTCCACTAGGTGGAGACATCTCCCAGCAGGCAGCGTCTGACTCCTTTGTTTTTCCTTTCCTATTATCAGTCCGAGCTTAGTGCAGCTTATCGCTCCTCGATGGCACCTAAAGCCGACACGTCTGATATTTGCTGTGTGACGGGGCGGCCAGCTCGTAGAAGAGAACGTAGGCATTGCTGCTGCGAACCTGGCTGGAAGACATCGGGCTCACCCTGCACACAGACGGCACACAGGAAACACTACAGTGAGGGCAGCTGAGCATGAAGTTAAATATCTGGCTTCAAACATGCACACTTTGCTGTAAAGCTGTAATGAGGTCAGCTTGACGCAATTAAGATTAGGTCATTTTCATCTGACAGCAGGTATATACGGCTTAATTATACTTAAAACCTTTCTGCCAGTCTGATAAGGTGATACGTGAAGTAATATGATGATGTGAGAGCTGATACCTGGAGTCATTGTAGCTGTACCACTCTCCCAGAGCTGGGTTTTTGCAGTAGGATGTGTAATGGCCTCCCAAAGCGTTTCCACTGTGGTTGGACACTGCATAGAGGTTATACACAGGGCGCTCTGCAGAGATGAGACAACGCAGCTGTCAGTCAACACACCAGCAAAGCTATGACAGATTGATTGTCCTTCTCTCCTCTGGCGAATACATACCGCTGGGTTCTGAGGCAAACTCCCGCAGGTCCAGATCTTTAAGAGGGAAGTTGACGTAAGTGGAGAGCTTGCTGGCTCGGATGTTGGAGTCTGAGAATCGCTTGAGGTCTGAGGGAACACTGGGTCAAGGAACAAAACAGATTCAAAAATAATATTTCAAATCACTCTCCTCACACTTGCTTTACTGCTTGGCGAGTAAATTTTGAAGCCTGCAAACAAGTTGACATCTTTCATTCAAACTGCAACCGACTGGCAACAGGCCGCAACCTCCAGGAAACGCCTGCCCACCGGTCAAGGAATAGACATTTTTTGCTGGTAAGTGGAGGTTACCAGGGTGTAAGCAGCCGGTCTCTATGTCTAACTAAACCACTAAAGACACTTTATTTCTACCCCATTTCCATGTGCACAGAGACCTTTTCCAAAGTAACAGTAAAATACCCATTTTTAAAAGAATACCCATCTACGTGTGGACGTAGCCTTAAATTAATCTGGACATCAATTTACTGAGCTCAATATATTTATTGCACAGGGCATCATTAAAGTCTCTCTGCTTTCTGGAAACATTAAAATGCAAAGATCTGAGGAAAGGATACGAAGTACGAGGATCTGAGGGAACTTCTGGATGCTGAACCTCTTGGTGCATTTTCTTCTGGCTTTGCATTTGGTGCACGTCTAAGAAAGAGATGAACACGGTGTAGGCAGCGTAATCAATACATTGCATCAGCTTTACAGAAGAAACCGAGACTTGGGTTATTTATGCATTGCCTCTTACCGGTCTCTCCTCTCCATCCAACACATCTTCTTTTGTAAAGAGTCTCAAGCAGTCTTTGAGAGTCACTTCGCCCGAACTCTTCTGCGGAGGCAGGCAAGCGTTAGAAATCGAGCACTGCACGAAGACTTGCCTAAAGCCTGTGATTAAGTGCTGCAACTTCTACAAAATTACATTTAAAACATGGATGTAGTTTTTAAATCCCTGGCATACGCAATGCGATACTGCAAGGCCACAGCAGGCTTGTTACCTGTGCAATAGGTATGGAGAGGTCCCAAAATGGATCAAACACAGTGGAGCGGAAACCACAAGCCGTGCAAGTCAGAGAGCTTTTCAGCTGCCCCACAAACAGATCTATGAGCAGGATGGAGGGTCACGTTAAACATTTATATTCTTTTAAGGCTTGTTTAAGATTACTATGCAGCTATGGCTTTAAAAACAAAAAGTCCCTTACCCACTACTTTGCTGTCCTCTCTTGCCAAGTACATGTTCCACATCCTTCTGCCTTTTTCATCATCCCTGTAAAGAAAAACCAGCACAAGTCAAGCCGATGTTAAGTTCACCTGCAAACCAGTCATCAAAACTTCGATTAAAGCCTCTTTAAGATCCTTTGCAAGCCAGATATGGATAAGTAAAGTCATTGTTAATATGAATTCACTAATTTTGGGGTTAGTTTTTCTCAAATGGCCAGAAAACGTCAATTACACGATAATTACAGATGAAAGCTCACGCTATGGACCACAGCAGTCACGCAGACAGGTTATTATGAGTGTGAGGCCACACTTACGCGAGGTGGTCAAAGTCCAGGACGGACACTTTAGGGCGGACTGTCACCCGGTTGACTTCATTATGGAGACCGTCCAATAAGAAGCGGAGAAATTCCTGAGCATCCTGTTGGCTGTAGAGGGAGACATTTTTACTTGATTTTACTGATGTGCACGGCTTTAGGTTGACTTTAAATGAAGGCGGAAAACTCACTTGCAACCAACGAATTTTGGAGCACACCTCTGGACCTGGTTCCTGAATTCAGAGGGACTGATGGGCTCATTGTTTCCAGAGGTCCACAGGTTTTGAGTCAGCTTTGCAAACTCTAAGGTAGTAGGAAGAGAAATTGCAGAAATCAGACCAACCTCTCAACTTCGTAGGGAATTAATTCGACGTAAGATCTGCAAAAATAACTCGTCGTACCTTCGATGAGAGCAGTGTTTGTCCTGCAGTTGTTGTTGAGGTCAGTGACGTGGCCGTTTCTCAGACAGTAATCTCTCAGCTCTGAAGTGTTACTCAGACACTGGAGGATGGAGTTCATGAAGCACTACAAATCACATCAGACATAGAAACCCGGTAAATATTAAAGTGAAGACAAACCTGAGTTATTTGTAGTTAAAGGATGCAAAAGAACACTTACAGTGTTACCCAGGTTCCTCAAACCAACCAGGCCCTGAAGGCTCTTGTTCTGTTCATAGAAAAAAAAAATGTCAACATTAAAAATTTGATGACAGAAAATGTTTGGGTTTTTTTTTTAAACAATACAGCAACCTTTTGATTTTCATGATGAATGCCAATAAATGACGAGGTCCAAAAATGCTTATTTTGGAGACACTGCTACATTTATTCACTAGCATTTGATAGAGAAGTAAACCAGTGAAAGTCTGACCATGCACAACAAAAATGGAAACGAATGGAATATGGAAAATTATGTTCTATTTCAAACATGTGTAACAACAGGTCAAATTTGTATAAATTGCATTTATATTCCATTAAACACAGCAACTGTTCCCTCAAGGCACTGGCGACAGTAGAAAGGAAAAACTCCCTTTTAACAGGAAGAACCAGGATTAGGGACGGCGATCTTGACGTTGAGTTTGATTCCTAAACGTATTGTATTGCTTTTTGAAATATTTCAAATGTCACCGTTTTGTCAAAAAAAACAAGTGCTGCCTACACAAAATATACTTTGTTGTAATGCAACACGTGACTACTTGCATTCATGAATGCAAACCTGAATTCTGTCTTGTGGCTGTTTAACACTTTGTGAAACCGGGCTCTAGGTTCACGCTAAAAAACATGAAGGCCACAGAAGCCAACAGATCAGCGTGCACCATCAGTGTGATCAAACCACTGCGTGAACCATAGCTTTGTCAGATTCCTTAAGAGTGAACAAGCCTGAAAAGAGAAGATGGCATTCGCGCAATGCGTTTGTTATGGCGGTCACATTGCTGGCACGGGTCTAATGTGGCTATCAGCTAGGGTTCCACGTGCTTAGATTAGATACCACGGTGACGCCTCCCTGCACCCGTGACTGCGCTGAGCCCACCAGTTCACGCCAACTGTGACATAATGCAAGCATGTGATGCTGACCGGAGACAAAAAGTCCCCACGTGGGTCTGCAGGAGTGCGGCGTGGCTTTCAGCTGTTTGTGTAAAGTTTCACATCACTGCCTGAAGTCACGGATCAGCTGGTTTAGTTTTGGACATAACTTGTGCTGCCGGTAGGTTGGAGTAAATCATCTGTGGCCTGGGATTGATGCAGGTGTCAAAAAAAAGATAAAAATTTGCTGTGCATCAGCTGACAGGATCATTTTACCGAGCGAGACTGCTGATGTGTGATTCTGACATTTTTATGGCACTTTTTAAAAATTTTTTTTAAATCTCCCACAAACTGTGAGGGTGGAAACGACTTCAACTCAAATACTTGAATATCTGCAACATAATTAAACAGAGATAATGAGTCAGAGCTGAGTTGCTGCTTAGTTTACAGTCAGCATGTGCGTGAAAATTTGTGCCACCTATGTTTCCATCAGCACCCCGATGATGGTACTTCCGCACGCTGCACCTCGGCCGTCAGCAAAGGTGCCGATGCGTGACAGTGCCGAGTTGCTCTTCGACATCATGTTACACTCTTACTACAATATTCCCTCATGCAGGACGAGCTACAGGTCGCAAACCTGTTAACAGTCATTATGCATGTCTGAAGAAACATTTATGACATTTATTAAAGAGCATGGAATCCATTTAATTCTAATTTATTTAGTAGTAATTATGTCCTATGCAAAAGAAAATGTCCAACTCCATTTCAGCTTGTAGTCTTAACAGTTGGCAGAAGATTTCAAACTGAGCCAAAACACTCCAAAGTCTGACACTTAAATCCAGTTTGTTCTGGATTACATCTGGATATTTGAAGAACAAGAGGATGTAACTGGTTATGTAATCATAGCGCTCTCTTTAAATCTGCTGAGTGGCAGTTCAACTCATTTTTTTTTTAAATAGCATCAAATCACAACAAGTGCCACCTCCAGGTGCTTTCTACTGTATATCATAAGGTAAAAAGCCTAAAATACCACAGAGAAATCCCCCTATAAGAAAACATTTGGTGACTGTGGGATAGAAAAACCCCCTTTTTACAGGAAGAAACCTCTGACTGAACCAAACAGAAAGGTATTTTGGCCATTTGAGTCGTGCCGTTTTTAGTTTTTGGAAACAACCAGGCATTTGCAAGAAAAATTCAACGTTGTCTTTCTAGCATCGGTTGGAATTCTTCCATGGCAACCAGATTATATCGGTGCTGCAGTGCTTAACCTTGGAAACCCGAGCCAAGCAGGAAGAGTATATCTGAATATTAGTTAGTGATGCTGAACATTAACAAATATATTTGAACAAGGTAATGTATTTCCCCCCCCCCCCCTTTCCTCTCTCTTATGTGCTGCTGTGATTATAAATACTTATAGCTAAGAGTGTTGGTGCCTCGTGATCACTGTTTCCATCCCTCAAAATAGAAGTATGACTAAATAAGCGATTAATTCCCCTTTGCCTAAAATCTTTGTATTTCTCTTCTTCTGTGCACTATTTGAAGGTGACCATATGGTGTGGGCCCCCATCTGCTCCGGTGAGCACCAGCCGGCGGGGCTCGGCACACTCAGCGGGCGCCTTTTGATTTAAACAACCTGTCCAAAAATCAGTGGAAGCGATGCGTTCAGGTGAACCGGAGCCCGCCACGCTGGTCTTTGTGACTTCAAAGAAAAAGACAGAGAGAGAGAAGTGCGTGTCCTACGCAGTGTCCTAAAGCAGCTCTGCATGCCTGCACAAGGCCATATAACATGATGAAGCAGGCAGCCCTCCTGCATACGCATGCTGCTAGCTTATGCCACTCCCTTGGAAACAGTATAAACATAAAACTTTGCTTCATAAAAAGCAAGGCTGGGAAAAGTCAAGCCTAGAATACTTAAGTACTTTTACTTTCCCTAAACCGTGCTTAGTATACAAAATAATTAGCAGGAACACAGAAATGTAATCTTTTAATAAACAGACAATTCAGAGGTTTGAAGGCATCTGTGAAAAGCTGCACCCTGATGCAGATATGCTCCTGCTAACAACTCCCTCTGGCTGTACTTTGACTTTGAGTTGAAGGCTAAAGTCAGCCGAAGCATGCTGATATGTTTAAAGTAAAAAAAGAAAAATGAAACTTTGACTTTCAATAGCATCCACTGCTTAGTTTTGCTTGCTGGCATTTCTGCTACAGTCAGTGGCTAACTAACTAATCAGCTGTAGATTTATTTCCAGCTATTCATATATTCAGGAAATGTCCTGCAAACGATAAAGATCTGCTGCCTTTTTTTTTGTAAAGTAATCACAAAAAAATATGTCTGAAGCCATCATTGCAGACAATTAACTGAATAAATGACAAAAACAACACAACCCAATAAACTTTTTACCAGAGTTTCTTGAGCATCTGTTAAATATGGGTGGGGATTTCACTGAAAGCCAAAATATTAAAATAAGCCTTCAAATGTGACTTAATTTGAGACTTGTTGTCAGTGTAAACACTCTCACACGCACTTTCTGAGTAAACTAATAATATCCCCCATCAGCGAGGACTGGATGTATGTATGTACGCTGTGTCGTCAGGCAAACACCGCAGACCCACATGGACCCACATGTGCACCTCTACGTTTGAACAAAATGTCCTGCACAGATGATAAGTGGACATTCCTTATCAACAGCTTTCCTTCCTATTACACAACCAGCGCCACACTTGAATAGTAAATAGTGATGATGCAGGGGTTAGAGCAGCCCTTTAACCCCCTGCACCTGCTCGCTTGTGTGTGCGTGTGAGGTTTCAGCCCAGTACTTCTCCACTTCAGCACCAATGACTAGCTAAAGGTCAGACTGAGACCTCGACCTCACATCCTCTGGCTCTTCACAGGGTTTAAAAGTTTAATGACTAAAGGCTCAAGAGCTGTTGAAACTGACTTCTTTAAATCAGTTTACCATCTGCTGCACTCACAAATTCATCTAGTTAGCATGATCTTCAAGTATCTGCTGTCTATTTTGCTCTTGTCGTCCTCTGATTTATCGTCATACTTTTACTCTTTATGCATTATTGCTAATACTTCCATCGCAATATCTGTGCAGAAATATACTGAAATTTTAGCTTCGTCAGGGCCTAGGCCCCCTGACGAGTATATATTGTGGTGACGCCCCTGGAAAACCAGTTACGGACTACATACGCAGGCATAGAAACTTTAGTTATTTATATATTTTACAAAAGTCTGTTGAATTCAGAAAGGCACCAAAATAAAATCATGTAGAAGGAAGATGCTTGACACAGATGAGACAGATGCAGGGAGTGCTGGACTCACCTTGGCCTGGTTGATGATCAGACCCATGAATGTAGACACCAGCACAGACCGGGACAGTGGGTGGCTCCTGCGCCTCATCTCCGGTCTGTCATAGGGGAGAGCGGCCGGATCCTCCGGCACCGTCACGGTGTAAGAGTGTCGCAGAGACGGCATGTTCGCGCTGCTCGGTGTCCGATAGAAAGATTGTAGAGTCATCCAAATAGCAGCTGCAAATCACGCATACGCAGGTCGTTCACTGAAGATGAAGTCAGGTGTAAGTAAATGGATGCTGAGCTGACGCGTGGGATTCCGTTGTGCGTGCGTAAAGTCAGTGTGTTTCTTCTGTGGCTCACCTGCACCCAGATCTCCTGTTGTCTGTGAGTATCAGAGCGCGTGAGCTGGAGTTTTTACTGCGTGCGTCCCCTCCCACTCAGAACTGACTGGTGGTGCCTTTACGTGCTGTGGGAAATCCGAATCCATCTACTTGGTGCATCGACAGGTGTGAAATAAGCAGCAGTGACCTTCGATTAAAATCGCTTATTCAAAAAATAGTTTCAGAAAATCCGCATGTAAAGCATCAAACCAAGAGTTCCGCACTAAAAGTCCCACCTGATCCCCTTAAGATCCGTTAAAAAATGTACAACAACTTTTGTATATTTAATGACGCCATGCACAATTTTATCTTCATTCAAAAGCAAAGTTTTCTGTTAAATTCCCATTAAGTACACAGGAGTGGGTTGAAATTTGGGCTCCTCATAACTACAGGAGATCATCCATCCTGGACAGGTCTTTCGCAGAGATACAGACAACCAGTTACCCTCACATTCATACCCGTGGGCAATTTAAAATCATTAACTAAAGTAACCCCACTGACTTTAAGTCTTTGTTCTACAGGAGATGTCGGCATTAAATTTTCATGTCTAAAAAGCACATTTAAGCTCTGTTAAAAACTGCAAGAAAGTTCATTTTTTGTTTGTTTGTTTGTTTACAAACACGTTTCACAATCTCTGCTTTTCAATTCAATTATTTTAACCCACTTTGAGCGTCAATATCATGGGTTTTGTCAGTTTTAATAGCAAAACTGCAACAGTTTTACAGTACTAAATACTAATGCTGTATATCATTAGAGTAAGCTACTTTAAATTATTCTTAGTGATGCTTTAAGCTTTGCTTTGAATGACAGTTCTTAAAAAATATAATTTTTACCCTGCCACTCTGTGCAGGCCTACTGCATTTAACACTTCATACTTATATATTAATATTTTATGTGAGTAATGTGTGACTTGAAGTGCAAATGACAAAATCTTTAAGAAGAAATGTTGTTTAAAGCTGAATCGTGAAATTTGCCAATAATACTGGACATGCTAAGACATGTTATCAATTTGCTCTTAAAAAAAGAAAGAAAAACTCCCTTAAAAGCCTCCAGTTGCTCCACAACTCTGCAGAGTACTGACAGGGACTAGATTGAAAGTGCATATTTCTAACATATTCACGCCTTGCGGCTTGCTTTCAGTTACTAAAGTTTCTAAAGGTCGAATGGGAGGCAGAGCTTTAAGCTTTCAGGCTCCACTCCTGTGAGAACAGCTCCCACTCTGTGTTTGGGAGACAGACACCATATTTACTCTCTATTTAGTTTGTCCTGTGGTTACCCCTGCATGAGCCTGGTTCTGCCAGAGGTTTTTTTCCCCCCTGTTAGGGAGTTTTTCCTTCCGATTGTTGGCAAATGCTTGCTCATAGGGGGTCATGACAACAGTGAGGTCTATGTCTTAACAGGTATTATTACATGACGCAGACTGTACCTGACTGAAATTTAAGAGGATTTATTTTTGGTTTGTTTTTGGGTTTTTTCTAAAGAATTTGATATTTATACATTCTGATGGACTGAAACAGTTTGGACTTAAACAGTAAATCATATGAAAGCCACATAACCCGTCTCTGGAGTGCTATATTAGTGCCTTTTGAGAACCAACCCACATTTTGCCAGAACCAATTTTTAGCAGAAGCTGGAACATTTTTGGTTGAAGAGGGCAGAATCTGTGGGCTGTGGCTACCAATCACTGGTGAATTTTCTTGCAATAGCCCATTTCTTGCTCACTGTTTTGGGCCTGGCACTCTATACTTGGTAGAAATCCCAGAACGGCTCTACATCAGGCACCATCTGCACCAAATAGTAGAAAAGAGGTACCAGAAAGCAAACAACTAGATTAACCCTGACGCAGTTTTGTTTTTCGTTGTGTTGTCTTGTTTTTATGTTGCAGGTCTCATATGTCAAGGTGCAAAACATACAGTATTAATTATAATAGTTACTATAAACTGTTTAGTTAACATTAATGGAAGTACACAACCTGAACACTTTTTCTCTAATGAGTTACTTTGTTACAATAAGTGTCATATTGTATTTAAGTAAATACAATAAAAGTTATATTGTAACCTTCTGTTGTTTTAAGAGCTGAACATGTATTATACTAAGTACATAATATATAAGAAGGAGCTTTACATTTTATGGCCATGTGGACAAAGTTAATATTTGCGCTTGATCACAATTTCTTTAAGCTTATCAGCTCTGATAATTCAGAAACAGCTCAAAGAGCAGCTGAGCTGTCGTATTGTGTGTTTTATTGAAGGATATTCATCAGAAACAGCATAAATAAAGAGGCAGAGATTAAAGTACAGCATTTCTGCTTACTGCTTTCTAACAAGATGTTTTTAACTCCACACACCAAGGAATAGTTTTTTGCATGCACTGCTATAAATAAGAAAGTCCTGCTTTATCTCCATGATTTTGGTTTATAGAAACTTTATACAACAGCTTTGAGTTTGATAAGAGGCTTGTAAACTTTAATAGGTCCATGTTAGCTTCTATGAATTCATCTACTGGCTGCAACAATGGGACCATTAAAATCCCAGAGCAAAGTCCAGTGGCCTCATAGTCACGTAGCGCCGTGCTTAGCTGGTGAATCAGATTTTATATCTATATGTAGCGCTGGATGAGGAAAAGGTGAAACCAGGCTTTTAGTTATGCAAATGATGTCATTTCAAAAATGACATAATCAAAAATGGCTACAGAAGAGATAGAAGAGAGGTTGAGGGAAGACCATCATTAGTGTTCTCTGGAGTTAATGACTATTGGCTCCAAATATGATGAGAATTTGACCACAGATTTGTAGCACATTACATTTAAACATGCAGCTCAATCCCCTTCAAACTGCCACACTGTGGAAAAAATGAATGTGTACACAGTACGTCAGAGAGGCTACACCTGAAACAATAGCAAAGCAAGCACAGCTAAAAGACAAAGTATGAGAATCCCTTTTAATTAGTGCTGTAAATAAACTCCCATTCACGCACAGGAAGAATGAAGCTTCATGACATTCCAGCCATGGATCGTTTAACATAACACACCTTTTACTGGGTAAAGCTGCAGGTTTATCAAGGAGAACTGGCTTAGAAGCTTTGGATGAGAGGGTGAATTTAGGATGATAATCTGTGTAGCTGGTGTAAAAGAAAAAAATAAAAAGTTGATTAAGCTTGAGCTTTTTCCTCCTGTCTAACCTTTTGAACTGTCTATAGCAGCACACTCAGAGAGAAACTGTTCGCTTACCCAACCCACTGAGTCACAGTGAGTCACTTGGAACAGCATGCATTACGTTTCCCATCGTCGCAATATTTATTTTAAAAATGACCACAGTCTTCAGATGAGGGCGATGGAAGTATTGCAGATGTTTGGCCCAAAACCAACCTGTGAACCCGATAGGAAGCAATGGGTTAACTTGAATTCACTACAATAAGCGTTTAGATATTTAAATCAGGACTCATCCTGAGGGTAACGAGTACATAAACAGAGACCGGTGCTGTTTTTCCACCTCAGATAGATTTGATGGAAATGTTTACAGGTTCTTGCCTGCAGTTCAATTCATATATATTTATTTAGCGCCAAATCGCAACAACTATCACCTACAATAATAAAGAGAAAACCGAAATAATTAGACGGCCCTGTATAAACAAGCATTTGGTGACAGCGGGAAGGAAAAACGTTCTTTTTTACAGGAAGAAACCTCAGGTGGAACCAGGCTCTGGAAAGGACAGCCATCTTCTACCACCAGTTAAGGCTAATGAGAGAGAAACAGGATAAAAAAACAGAGCCATCTTTTAAGATATTTTCATTATTTTTCATTAATTCTAGAAGCTTGAATCGTTGAAAATGTCAAAAATGTTCCCAACTGTGCCGATTTCAGCAACTCTAAAATCACAAAAATTTGTTTATTATTTGTTATTAAACAAAGCATCGAGACCAGAAATAGTTAAACAGCCCCTTAGATAGCAGCTAATTCATTCAGCATCTAGCTGGTTTGTCTGCACCGAGATTAGCTGCACACACTCTTTGAATCAGGTTGCGAGTTGCCAGGTTGCTCCAACAGATGGGTGGAAATTGTATTTAGCAAGCGGACTGTTGACTAATAGCAAACCAGATGGTCCCTTTCCTCATGCGTCCGGAGGGAGTGGTGTTCAAGTTCTCCACAAAGAATTTAAAACTTAGACTGGCCTGAGCACAAAACAGTTTTCCACTTTGGCTCAGTCTCTTTTAAGAAGACAGCAAGATTTCTGGATCATCTTCACTTGTGGCCTTTTCTTTGCACGATAAGGCTTTGACCTTTGTGAATGACACGGTTTACTGTATTCACAGACCGTGATTTCTGGAAGAGTTTCTGAACCCACGAAGTGCTTCTAAATGCAGTAATGTTGCAGAGCACTGATTTTCAGCTGTGTCTCTTTAGATTTCTCCAGTTCTCAATCTCTTGGTATTTTGATGGACTGTAGATGATGAAATAATCAAAGTCTTCACATTTTTAAATTAAGGACCAAGTTGTTTCACAATTTGTAGAGTTTTTATTTATTTATCTTGCAGATTGGTGATCCTCTGCCCGTCTTCACATCTGAGAAACTCTGCCTCTTTAAGATGCTCTTTTTATATCCAGTCATGTTACTGATCTGTAGCCAGTTAACCTAACCAGTTGCAAAATGTTTCCCCGGCTGTTTCTTGCTTCCTCTTTCAGCCTTTTGTTGATACCATCCTGAGTTTTGAGGTGCCACAGAATTCAAAATAGGCTAATACAAATACAATTTTTTTTCTCTCACATTTTTGGATTGGGGGTGTAAAGATATATAATATATCACAGTTTAAATATCAGAAATTGTGTAGGCTGCATTGGCAGGCTAAAAGCCTTAATTTCTAATGAGCTACAGGTGTCTGTCTGATCATATGGGCTGGCTGTTGGGGTTTGGCAGTATTTAGATGCTTTCAAATAATTGTATTTTATTTACTTTAAACATGTGATAGAGGATTAATTATTAACCTGGCCAGTTAATAAAGAAAATTTACAATCCTATTGTGCACAATCTCATCAGCGCTGAAGCATTCAAGCATCTCAGTTTGAACTATGGTGAATTAATAACTCGGGGAAATTACAATTGATAAAGTTCAGATAAGAGCCGAGTACTGGGATAAGACCTGTAAGTAATAATCATGCCTGAAAGCTGTGTTATGCAACAAGCCAGAGCACATGCATGCCATAAAAATGAATTAACTCAAAAAAATGCGCGTTTAAGGCTGGTACTGTGAGGGAAATTCACCCTGACAGCTCTGCCCCAAATAATTATACGTGAATTAATTGCAACAAAATCACACCCTGTGTTTAAGATGACATTAATCCTCTCATGCCAAACGCTTCCACTTTGCTCCTCCATGCCCATGCGAGGCCTTCGTGCCTGAAGAAATACTCATGCTTGAACAAACCCAGGGAATCCTTTCTTATAAACTGTGCGATTACATAAAGTTTACACTGAATCACTCACTCAGCTGCTTTCACAAAGAGCAGCAAATGAAGAACAATGAAATACCGGCAGCGTTACGAAATGAGGAACAGATGCACGCTGAAATGCTTTGGCCTGTTGTGGGTGGTGACTGTGGAGGACAGCCTAAGTAGAAATGTAATACTTCTACACCCGCCGACCACTTTCTGAGGTGCAGCTGTTCTTCAGCTTCTGATTTCAAACGTCTTATCAGACAGTCACATGGCAGCAACTCATGCAGACATGATCAAGGCGAAGTTCAAATTTTGTATTGGGACAACGGTGATTAGAGTGTCTTTGAATGTGCCGTGGTTGCTGTTGGACTCGTCTAAATATTTCAGAAACAGCTGATTTACTGCAAATTTTCCACCCAACCATCTTTAGCGTTTGTGTTGACAAAAAAAAGGGAAAATAGGTGAGCAGCAGTTTTCTGGGTGGAAACACCTTGTTGGAGAAAGAGGTCACAGATGAATTCAAAATATGTTACTCAGTTAGATTTAGGTACAAAATGAGTCTGGTTCTTGTGATCGTGGTTAGCTCTTCTTTCACAGGTATGTCCCACCTTCGTGCTGCAAGAATTACTGAAGAAAAGAAAGGAGGAACCTGACCCCTTAACAATTTTCCTCGTAAAGACAACATTTGACAACCTCCCTAGTAGGCTACCCTTCATGGCGAGTTCTGACACCTCAGTATATATCAATAAAGATGTAGTTTGAAGACCATTAGAATAATTTGGGTTTTTCCAAGGGTAGCTGCATGGGCAGAGATATGGCAGAAAGTGCTCAGTTCAGAAAAGACAAGCAAGGATTGGTTACTCCTGGTCTGCTTTCAAGGGGTAAAGAATTAAAAGGACAATTAATGGCATATTAAGTGTTTTGTTTGTATTTTATTTAGATTGCATGCAAATCCAGCTGACAGAGCTTTGACGTATGTTAGAGCCACTGAAGCTGCACATTGTTGCACTGAAAAGAAACAGCTGGTTCTATAACCCGCAGCGAGGTAAAGCTGTCTGTGGAGATAGGAATCTGCTAACTGCTGAAGTAGCAAATACACTGAATATTCCTGAAGGACAATTGACGGCTCTCTGGACACTACTACCCATCCATCCAGTTCATCCATCCAGTTTTTGAACTTCTAAATAGGGTTGCAGGAAGCTGGAGGCCCTTTTCACGCCCTGAACAAATCACCACTGATCACAGGGCAGAATATGTGCGTGCATGTGGTAATTAAAAGATGGCTTTAAGTGCAGAATATATTTAGTGACAATAGGTAACAATTTTATCTGCAAGTGTGATTCACGAGCACATGCTCACACCCAGAAATACACACACCTACAAACTTACATAACCATGGACACAGAATAGACTTTGTATGGGAGGGAAACTAGGCCTTGCGTTTCAGCTTTGTTTTCACTACCAACATATAAACAGAGCACATTTGTATGACATTTACATAATCAGTGCCCTGAATGACCCGCGTGTGGCAGAGCAGGTCAGCTTCAGCTCCGGTATCAGGCATTTTTCCAGCTTCGCGTTCGCTTAAGCTAAATGCAAAATTAAAATCAGCAAGTTTATCGAACTATTCTTGCAAGAAAAGATTTGTTTTGAATATTTGTCAGGTCAAAACACCTCTGTGGGCACTTAAAGGCTGCCTCCAGTAAAGTGAAGGAGAGTGATAGGATGGTCCGGATTCTGAAATCAGCGGTTAACTGCAGTTTCTGTCTTTCTTCAGTGTTGCTAGCTGTTTGTGTGAAATTGCGTCTTCTTGTGCAAAGCTTTTCCTTAATGTGTACTCTTACATCAAAGCACTTGTGCGGGGTGAGTGTGAAGCATTTGGCAGCTCCTCATGTGTTGCTGGCAGTGCTTCACTTTCCTCTCAGCTCAGTTGATACTTGGACTTGATGAGGAACTGCAACTGCTTCTGTCTTTAGTTAAATCAATTTGTGTTTAAAATCATAATTGAAATGCCAAAAAAGTGCGTCCTCTGGCTGTACTCTTAAAGATGCCTTCCTACCAGAGAGGCACAGCATACTGCAGGAGCCACTGGACTCACAAGGTGACAGAAGACCTTTGCAGCAGCATCGACCAAGATGTTAGCTTGTTAGCACACCAAAACAACCTTAAAGCGAGCCTGGTACTCTAATTTTACGCTGCAGGTTTTTGTTCTTTGCCTGATTTGCAGTTCAAAATGATCCTCGTTTATAAGCTCAGTGGCAACAATGGAGGGAAGGCAGGTGCTTTAGCCTTTGTCAAAACCAAGACAGAGAAGAGAACTGGCTTTTCTTTTTTAATAAAGCCCTTTTCTTAAAGAGTATTACTTTTTAAATTGGCTATAAATTATTAAGCCTGTGCTTTGCTTGTGTGCTTATATATATTTTTCTTCTATCAGCTTGTTACACAGTTTATATTTTTCCATATCTTTGCATAATCATAAACTTCTGCACCTCTGAGCTAAAGGTTGTTTATAACATCACAGTTAATGCTCAATACAGTGACCATTTTAAGTGTTAGGGTTATGTTTTACTTTAGCACACATTAACGTGTCAGCTTGCAAATTATGACACTTTTGAGACGTTTTGGCCTCACAGGTCCGCTGTTTTCAGCCAGGTGTGACATACAGGTGAAAATTTCATGTAAAGGGGTCAATAGGAAACAGGCTCAGTAGCTCACTGCTGTCTTTTCTGTACTCTTGTGGAAAATTAAACTGATTAGATGATTGTTTGTTGCTGTATATTCTGCCCAACTCGTTTGACCGCTGCAGCCTCACCTTCCTCCATCCGCCTACATCCTCATTAACAGTCAGCTGCAGTGAGATGTCACTGACAGTCGGCGGATGACGACAGCGAACAGAAATCCTTCAAAGGAGCAACTCCCTGCACTGTGGTAAGAATTTAAACAGATCCTGACACTGGTACAGTCATGAGTGAGGACTGGATGACACATCACTTAATTGGAACTGGAGCTTGTTGCTAGGAGACAGCAGCTTGGAGCGGATGTTTACTCAGTGTCAGGAATAACTTTGCAGTGAAACACAACCAAAAATGTAGCCTTTCAATTTTTTTTTTTTTTTTACAGGTGACAAATGATGTTTTATTGATGTAGTTGTGAGCTAGTGTCACCTCTGACCAGCAAATGAAGAGCTCTGCTTCGTAACCCCGAGCCCTCTTGCAGGGCCGCATGTTTTTATGAAATAATGCTTGACTCACACCGACTTTGAGAACGTCTTCATTTATTTATAGCAGGTTGGTGCTGCTGTCAAAGAATAAAACACCTTTTTAGTCATTTAGTTTTAAACAACACACACACAAAAAAAGATACCGATTATTTAAAAATGACACAAACCACCAAATTGACCAGGACTGTACATTTGTACACAAAAGGCAACAACTACTCTGTTTGCTCTTTATTTTTGTGTAACTGCACCGAAGTGTCAGAGTTTGGAAGAACTTTGAAGGATCTGTAAGATGTGTGGTTGACATTTATTGACATTTAAACCGTTAAAAACAGCTAACTGTGAGCTGTAGATACACTATCCAACACTTGCTCCACTCCTCAAACACAATCCATGTAATGAATGTTAGAAAGTACAATGAAAGGCACCAAAAGACTGAAACTTATTAGATCAGACATGACATGAAAATTGTTTCTTTTTAAATGGCACAGCTAAACTTATCCCTTGTCACCCTCGTCCTTTGTAGTAACATAAAAAGGCATCAGTAAGGCAACATCATCAAAACCACTCATGCAGGTGAAGGGAAAAATATTGATCACCTAGATAAAATGCAATTTTTTGATGGCAAACTTTTAAAAAAAATTAGGCGTCAGTTGCAGTTTGGTTAAATTTAGGCAACAAAGCAACTTCTTAAGGTTTAGGACAGACTGTGGTTTCCTTTCTAATCAATGGTACCCCCACTCGAAAACACACAGATGCCAAAGGAGCCAAGCTCCCATTGCGAGGCACTAGAGGGCGCCCCTGAGGTGCAGTGAGTCAGATCTGTGCACATCAGGCCGGTGGTTTTAATGTTGTGGTTAATTAACAGTTTAAACAGTATTTATTTTACAAGTTATTTTATTCAGACATAAATACTCGCTTCATTCAGAAACTCCACTTCACCCTTTCACACAGTTTCCTTTATAGATAATCCCTAACCTCCTTTTTATCTATTACCTGCTGTAGGTTTTATTGGTTTAGAGCAATAAAACCTACAGTTAGGAAGCAATTATATAAGCTAAAGTTTGTTTGCTGGTTTCTGGGTAAAGGTTTGCATTCTGACACATCTGATCTGCAGATGCTCAGCTGTCAGTTTCTTAATGGAATCTGTACAGTTTTGCTACTTTTTAAGAAACAGCATGTTTAAGTGTTACATACAGTTACCTCACTGCTAACTGTAACCTGCTGCTCTTAGGCTTCACATGCCGTATAGTCCATAAAACTGCATCATGCTTTTGGTGAAACTCTCAAAAAGCTAAATGAAAGTAGATGATCACATGACCTGGCAGAATAGCGTCAACCTCAAGCTGAATATAAAGGGAAGCCCAGGCAGTTAAAGCTTAAGCGTCGGGATGGGTTGACCCTTTCTGGACGGTTTTAAGACCAGGGGATGCTTTAGGTCAGGCCCAACATGGGATTAGCGAGCCTATCAATGTAAAGTTTATTTGGTTTTTAGGTCAGCTCCACCCTTCACTCCTCACACCCAGTCTCACCACACAATGATAGCGAATCCTCAAGGCTTCGAAGATTTCGAAGGCTGGACTTTGTAACGCTCATCTTTTTTATATAGTTTATGGTACTTATAAACAAGCGTTTATCCCATTTGGATCCAAATGTCATGAATATGTGACCTTGAGACCACTAAATAACGTCAAGTCAGCACAATAACTTCTTACTGTTTGGTTCATAATTTAAAAAAACATGTATTTCTATTATATATATTTTTTTCATCTGATTATGAGTTTAAAATATGAAAAATGAAAAATTTGCAGGTATTGGCATGTCATTTATTTATAAATTAATAATAAAATAGTTTGATGTTTACTCTTTGATGACTCTGCAAATCACTTAAATTACAATAAATGATCATGAGGCCTTTTGAGGGTTGTCTAGTTGCACCTCACCTACTCATTAAGATCTGATCACAGTTTGGACAGAATGAGGATTTATTAACGGCTCACAGTAAAAACTGATAGTTGTCTGGTTACTGCTTTGATTTTTTTTTTTACTGTCAGACACTGATTGCAAGTACCTAGTGCAAACATGTAGTCGATTTTCTATTGCAATGCAATTGCAAACTTTGCCTGGTGGGAGGCAACCTGTCTCCAAGCAACCGACTTCGACTGCAATCGCTCTCAGACAGATCGGTGAAAGTTTTTTTTTATTTGCAACAGGGGACTTACAACTAGTTGTGTTCTCCTTATAAGCAGCAGCTGCGTCACCATTTGTGGAGGAGTGTAGTTAGTGTGAATTTCTCAATAATTTAATTTTGATGTGATTGTGATGTACAGCAGATTTATAATCACTGTATTATCACAAGCAGACTCAATGCAGTTGCCAGTTTGATTCCATTCAATTGCAAAACGATGGCAGACTGAGGTCGTCTAATTGTTGTTGTTATTGTTGCACTAAGGCCATTTTGAAGATGGCATCTGACTAAGTGATCATAGACCTGATCCTGTCTTCGAAGAACAATTTCAATGGTAAAAACAAAATTGCAATTTCATTTCACACAGTTGTAATCTCTCACCACTGCTATCCTTGTTGTGACGGTAGAATAATATCAGGTATAAATACAAACAGATGGGATCACATTTTAGATTCCCTGATGACTTACATTTATGCTTCTTTAAACTAATCAGTTATATTACTGTTTCTTTTTAATTTAGCCTTTAGTCTTTCCATAAGTGTGAATTTCAGCTGTTGTACCTTTAAGTTTGTATGTCTAGGATTGGAAAATTGCTTTCTTTGGCACCATCTGGTGGTAGCATGCATAATATGTTAATTTCCTATGAAGAAACTTTCAAAGATATGTTATAATCACATGAAAACATCTACACACAGTGGCTTTAGGTGAGTGTTAAACAGTGAGAGTCCTGATAAATGTAAATAAAGGAGCAGATGGGGGATGAAGAAAAACACAACAAAGCAGTGAAACTGACTGACTGTCCATGTATCTAGAAAGCTGACTTACCCCTTTATCAATGAAATGTGGAGACAAAAATTAGTCGGTGTACAGTATATTCTGTCTTGACTTTCTGGCTGAAACACAGCTGATCTACTGGCTAATCAATGATGATACTTTGTGCATATTCAAGTCTTTTTGTGTGTTTGAACTTTGTCATTTATTGCCTTCTCTTAGCTCACAGAGCGTTAGGAGAGGAGAAGAGTGTGAACGTGAGCCAGGACCACGGAGATCGCAGCGCTGGCACTCAGCAGAGGGATCGCAGGTGTGATGTTACTGCTTGAGCTCACGGCTGGAAAAAGAGAAAGGAGTATGACAATATTTGGAAAATATGCGTATGGTGGAAATATTGTCTTAATGCTACTGAGAGTAATTACGTACTGCGTTTTTACAAATCGCCAGTTCAGTGTGAGTTATACATACGAAAGCTAAAAGAGTTATGAATAAATGGAATTCATATGAATCAATTAATTAACTAATAATTAAGCTAAACACCCTAAATGTTATGATTTAAAGTATTTAATTTTAGTGGGGCACTGATAACATACACTCATTGCCCACTTTTTTAGGTACACCAGTTCAACTGCTCATTAATGCAAATGTCTAATCAGTTAATCACACGGCAGAAACTCAGCACATTTAGCCATGTAGACCTGCTGAAGTCCAAACTGAGGATAAGAACAGGAAAGAAAGGTGACTGAACGAGGCAAGGTTGTTGGTGCCAAACGGGCTGGTCTGATTATTTCAGAGACTGCTGATAAGCCGCGATTTTCCTACACAAGCAGTTCTAGAGTTTACAGGGAAACAGTCTGAAACAGATAAAATATCCAGCGAGTGGCATTTCTCTAGGTGGAAAAACCTTGATGTTGCCAGGAGTCAGAGAAGTACGGACACATTCTTGGAACCATTTGCTGCTGACCATGCCGTCCCTTTATAACCACGGGCACTGTGGTTATAAAGGGACACGGCACGTGAGTTCTCTGTATTTAAAGGGCCTCCACATTCACTAGATATCAATCCAGTAGAGCACCTTGTGGTGGAGTGGGAGATTGACATCATGGATAAAAGCAGCTCTGAAGGCAAAAGGGGTCCAATCTGGTACTTACAAGGTATACTTAATAAAGTGTCTAGTGAGTGTATCTACAAAACATAAACTTTATTAGCTTTGCTTCAATCACTCCAATTGTGTGATGCCGCAGTTTAAGTCATGCTATGACTCAAAAAGGCAGAAATAAAACATAAAATTAGGTATTTTTAGGATGCGTGTGTGTGTTTGTCGTCCTTACCCCGGCAGCTCTTCCCATCTCTTTGCAGCATCCCAGTCACACAGCTGCAGATGGGCCCAGTGGCCTTACTGGTGCAGATTTGCTCACAGCCGCCATTCTCCTCCTCACACCAGTCAGACTCTGAAAACACATGAGAAGCTAAGTTCTAGCTTTTTGCTTTTCCATAGATTACTTAAATACTAAAGTCTGCCGCGTGTATTTTACCCAATGAAAATAAATACGCTATTTTCTCTCTAAAACTGTGCTCACCTCTCCTTCTTATGGGTCCCACAGACAGTATGTGCTCTTTATGGTCACTGTCTTCTGAGTACATTCTTCTCTTATGTGGACAGTTCTGCACACACAGTTCACTGATACATCAACACACAAACACACAGCAGACCGCTTTCGTGTTTTTATTGTTCTTCTTGATTTGCTCACCACTTTGCAGGCGTTCGTCTCTGAGTCGCACAGAGAAACGTCACAGTGCAGGTGGACTTCATCATAATCCCCAATGAACTTGAAGACGGTGACGTGAAAGCGGCAGGTGAGTGATACACCATTCTCTGCCATGCCAATGGTATTGTCCTTAATGTTTGGGCACCTAGAATGAGCAAGATATCAAATGTACTGTAGCCAAAAAGTCAGTTGTGGGACTTGGGAGGCAGAATGATCAATAAAAGGTGAGCTTTTAATATGGATAATGTAAACATCCAAACTAAACAAAGTCTCAAAAGGGAATCCAAACTGATGAAAAAGGCAAAGCACAAAAGGCACGAGGAAGGCCTGAACATGCCGTGTATAACTAAGAAGTACCAGCAGGACCAAACAAATGACACAATTAAGACAAAAAGGAGGGCAGGACTATTTATACACACTCAAGACTAAGGGGATAAGTCTCGAGTGTGTATAAATAGTCATGGAAATAGTGCTTTCTTGGAAATAAGTGAAAAATCAGACAGGAAAGATGCAAAACTAAACCAGAAAAAGAACAACAACAATAATAACTGACAGAGGGAGACAGTAAAACATAAAGTACATACTAAACCTGGATAAACTAATTCAAAGGGAACACGGAAAGACAAAATTATAAATACCAAAAAGAGGTGAAGGGAGTAAATCTAATGCAGGGCATAACGAGACACTCAGCCTTCAAAACGAAGCAGGAAGCTAACAAAAGACAAATACTAACCACTGAGTTTAGAAGACTCAGACAGAAGGACTAAAATACAGGGCACACTCAGGGAACCTCGACACTAGAACTACCATACACTAAAGGTGGGGATCAAAGAATTAACAGTAATGATAATATCACCATAAACACTTACTACTAGAATAATAAGAGATTAATAGATAAAACAGGAACCCAAAATAATAAAGAAGTAATGGAAAAACAACTGAAAACCTTTGGGCCATGACATTTATAGTCAACTACCTCACGTGAATTTAGAAAAGTGACTGTATCATTTAATTCATTTTATTTTTCTCAAAATGTATGGAGCGGGCTGTAAAGCAGCAGACTGTAGTAAACCCTTTGGCTTCATAAAAAGCTACATAGTTTACACCGATCAATTCTTTGATTACATGAAGGGAAGAAGGCCAAAGAAAAACTGTGCTGAGTTCTCCAAAATCACTCATCTAGCAAATACCTCAGAAACTGTGAATGTGCATCTAAAAAAGTCAAAAAACATAACATAAAATCTCTACTTTTCCACTTCACTTTTGAGCATTTTTGGCCCAGGACTAAATATAAAGCTCACCCTCTCTCAATGATGATATAGCGGAGTCGATCACTGCTGTAACGCGACGGCGTGGCCCAGCACATATTCACTATAAGGATGAGCTGGTTTTCATCCGCTCCTTCCACGAAGACGCCTACGTACAGGATGTCTCGAGTGCTGAGCACCACCTCCCCCTCTCTGTATGGATGGCGGTAGGAGGAGTTTTTATACAGAGCCATCTTGGTAATGAAGTTTCCTTCTTGGGTCGGTAGGGTGAGGTTAATGACACTGGAGAAAAAAGGAAAAAGAAATGGTGATCTGAGCGGTCAGCTGTTATGCTCCACTTGTTGTTGCATATTTGTGTTCTGTTGCCTGACCTGAGCATAGGTTTGAGGACAGTCTCCAGTGAGATCTTCAGGTCCAGCTCATAGGCGCAGGAAAACTCCACGTTGATGGTCTTGTCTCTGGTGATGATGTTCCCGGTGTTGTTCACACTCTCTATCCACACAGTGTTTTTATACATGATGTGTGTGCCGTTGGACTGTAAGTAAAATAGAGTGTAGGTGACTCATAATTTCAAATTTCTACATTAGAGGAATGAGTTATCCTACAACATACAGTCATGTGAAAAATAAAGCACAGGTTTTACATATCAAGACATAAGAAAACTAATCATTTAATGATAAAATAATGTTTGGGCACTTTTATTAAAGCAGAAAATTTGGCAGTTTTCTGGTTTGCAAAATTCAGGTGTGTCAATGTAAAGGACGAAATGCATCAGCAATGAATTTAGAGAGGCAACTGTCATCAATCTGAGGAAGGAATAAGACTCTGTTTTCACATTATAGTAGTGAAAAAGATTATTCACAAGAGAAACAGATTCAACAGAGTTGCCCATCTTCCCACAAGGGGGCGCCATTTTTAGAGCGCATAAGATTTTTTTACACTAACGAGCAGGCGGACACAATGGAAGGGCCGGGTCTACAAACCATTTTCAGCCAGTATAGGAGGAGGGTAGGTAGCCAGCTAGCAGTGACAAAATGATTCTTTGGCATTGGCATGTGTCGAAGTAAAAATGCTGTTACTTTCAAGATAGTGTAGATAGGGACGACTACATTGTAGTGTCTAAAAAGATCCAAACTGCGATGCGGAGAGTTTACCACATTTTAAAAGTCGGATGACCTGAATCCACAATAATACACACCTAAAAATATGATATAACAAAACCTTAAGAATAACAAGTTGCTCAGAGGCTAAAAGCCCTAAAAGGTGGTTCATACAAACAGTTTGAAAAGGGCGATCCAGCAGAAGAAAAAAACATACTGAAGACTCGTGAAGAACGTTGGAATACAGATGAATGCAAACCTGTACAATGGAGCCGCAGTGTCCCTTTGTGTTGTTAATGTGGAAGGAGATGAAGTCCTCTCCCTCGATGCCAGCGCAGTGCTCGTCGTTGATCCGGACATCTTCCCGTTCAAAGCCCAGCTGGAAGAGCTTACACTTGGAGATGGAAACCTCCATCTGAGCATGCTTACAGGTCACCTCTGCTTGGATGATGTCATCCTCGCCTGACAAACAAACGTCAACATGAAATACATGTTTTGTTTTTTTCATGTTTCTTGGCACACACCACAGCCATGATAAAGTAAAGAAGTATTTTTCAATACCTTTTAAAATGTATGGCTAAACAAGTAACACTGAGAGTGTCAGATATTTAAAACTGAGTGATTGCAGCTGGATGAAGGACTCACCTTCAGGGTTGGTGGGTAACTCCGGACAGCCGCACAGATCGCCTCCGTTCTCCAGCTCACAGGTGAAGTTTGTGCAGATCTCTCCTGCACAGGGGTCATAGATCCATTCTGCTAAAGACAGGTCCACACACAATGTTAACTGTCACACAGATGAAAGCACAAAGTTTTTTCAATCATGCATGTATCTAATGCTGATGAACCGGTCAAACAAGTGCAAGTTTCACGTCTCATTGTAGTCACACAATGGTCTTGGTGGAAGGCAATCTGGCAGTCTTAGCAAACTAGGCTGATTATGTGTGAATCAAACATATGAGACCTAATACTTTCACTTTTAGTAGGCCAGGTAAATTCAGTACTCAGATCATATCACTGTAAAGAATAGAAATGCATAAATGAGAATCATCGAGAATAATCCTACATTAAATAACAGTGATTAGCGATGGCAATGAGTCTGAGAGAAGCCTACGGTGCCCTTACAGCAGTTCTCTTGGGTAATCCACTTGGTCGTGAGGGTGCCCATGGACCGGCAGGCTTCTGCATAGGCAGCCAGTGATCCACAGACCTGAGCCTTGCGATGATTGTAGCAGCCATCCAGGTAGCAGGACTGGTAGAAGGGACGGGGATCCAGCAGGCCGTGGCATGGCTGGAAGAAGCCTTTAAGCTGGGTGAGCTTCTGACAGGCGTCTTCACCCTGCAGAGCTAGGACGGCCGAGTTGTCACAGGACTGAGCCAAAGCCACATACTGGGTCTCATCGCAACTAAAGGAGAAAGAACAACATCCAACTAAGTTATTAGGACCTGAGAAAAGCAGGAGCAAATGCCCTGTTAGAATTGCTCCGTTTGTTATTATTATCTGTATAAATGATTTGCATAAGTGATGTGTTTGTGCAACAGCCAGTTAATATCCAGGGTTTAAGACATGTACATGCTTGCAGATGCGTGGCCTTTACTTTTCCTGTTATATTTTGTGGATTACAGCCAAAGGTTTTTACAAAAACTGGTTATTCGCACAGTAAACTCCTCCCTGTCTGTGAGCCTCATCTACCTGTTCTGCATGCCGTTGGTCTTCCAGCTCTGTGCCAGCTCCAGGGCGCTGACAGCCGGCTTGCCCCTGGAGGTAATGTAGTCATCATTGGGGTCCCCATTGAAATTTCCACAAAGGCCGCATACCTTGTTCTGGAGCCGCTGGCCCATTGTGATGCTAAGGGTGTTAAAGCGGTTGTAGCGAACCTGGATGTCCTGGGGAGTGTCGATGACAATGAAACCCTCAGATGTGGACAGGCGTGTCATCAGCCCTGTTACAAATGGTACGGATACTGGTGTGCCATTAACCTGCGAGGACAGGAGAGTCAGAGACTTGTAGATTTTTGACTCAGGACATTTTATTTTAATTAGCAAGCACTAAGGCTATGGAGGGCCTCAAATGCTAAAACGAATTAAATAAATACATCGTTAAATAATTAATTAAATGTGTCCAATAATTAAAATTAGAATTAACTAATTAATTCAATATATAGATGTAAATGAATTTCATTTAAAATGTTTTAAGAATTATTTAATTCCTATTGTAATTATTTAATGAAACATTTAATTGTTTCAATATTAAATAAAATATTGTCAGTTTTAATGAATTATTTCATGGTTCCAGTGCAGTGTGGAAGGCCTCCATACAGACGCTTAGAGCAGCTATCTATACATATAATGGGAAGAACAGGAGGAACTCAGTAAAACAGGTGCATATAGCAGGGAATGCACTGGTCCAGTCAGTTGTTAGTTGCCACTGTATCAGCGGCGTGGCCACACTGGGTGGAAGTGAGAGGTGTTTTACTTGGTGAACAGTGGCATCCTGGGCAGCGTCTTACACATTTGCTAGGTTCTGCTGGCTTAATGTGGCCTTAGAACCCACACTAGCTTCAACTGTTCTGCTGTTGGCTGACCAGGAAGTTGCTCCTTGTGAGACTGCTGTACAAGTCATCCACATTGTTTACTGCCACTGGCAGTCAGGAGGGAATGAATCAGAACGGAAGTTACAAATGTAACCATTATTCTGTGAATTCCTGGATGACTGCCAGTCCTGCTGGTCACTCAGAACGTCTCAGCGTGAGAAGACAGGATGTAGCCTGTCATTTAGTATTTATAGTATACATGCCCTCGTAGCGTACACATCATGCATGTGATTTTATTTCCGGACCTGCGCAGATCACGAAGAGACCCATCTACGTAGTTTCTTATCATTGACAGTTATTCCTGAATTCACAGAACTGTAGTTATATTTGTAACTTCCACTAGCAAAGGTCTCACTAAAGCGTGTCAAGCCACCCTCATGGAACGAGTGTCTGAGTCAGAAATGTGCAGCAGGTCATTTTGAGGGCTACTTCCACTGACACAAGCTAAAAGCAAAACTAGAGAAAAGGTCAGGAAGGATAAGCAGAAAGCCGCGGTCTGTGACCAACGCCTGTAAAACCATCTCCTTTCTGGGGTTGTCTTCTCTCTCTGCCTCTCTGGTACACCTGCTGTCACTTTGACCTGCACCAAAGCAAAGTCTTGTTAATTAGACAGATTGATATCCCTGAAATTTAATTTCACTGTTCCTTAATTTTTTTCACTGTTCCTTAATTTTTTTATATTATGCAAACATATTAATTTTTCAAGGACAGAAATGAAGGGACAACTGTCCCGTTTTACACAAACTGGGCTGAAAGATTAAATCAAAGCAGTGTTACCCTTGTTTGTGGTCAGTTAGACTACAAAGAGTTCAAACTCCTTGTTAGTTTTGAACTAGCTCTTCTAAAAGTGTGATAGTAAAGTTTGAAATATTTCTGCTGATACAGTTAAAAATGAAACATATTGAAACATTGTTGAACTATGGAGCACCTAAAACTGAACCATCTTATATCCAGGAGGCAGTCCTACTTAGATGCCTTTCTCAGCTTACATTTGGGGTAATGCTGGGTAAAATGTATTGTCAACACTAACTGATATCCATTACATCCTAAAGATAGCATCTCTAAGAAGCCAAATGCAAGTAATGCATTTTCTGATGATTTCTTAATCATTTATATAACAAGTCTAACAGCTCATTTTAAGCATGTTTTGTTTTTGGTTTTTTTCTAAGTAAGGAGTAGCTTAAGAAAATGTTGTTTCCTGTAGTTTAGGGCTGAGTCAGTATATAGCAGCATGAGTAGGGGTAACGCTATGTGGCAGTGTTTTAAAACCTCTGCAAGCCAATTAAAGATGCACATTAAGCTTGTTTTTGCTGTCCCATATGTTACATTAACATAAATATGTTGCTACGTTATTGACATTAAAGCTTAAACAGGATCATAAGCTGATTTTATTCTTTTACAAAGACGGGCTGTAAGGATAAAACAAATAAGAATAGAGACTGTCAGAAGCAAAGATTGTGACATTGTGACAAGCCTCTTTGGGGCATTAGAACTAACGCCAACATGCTTCTTAAGGCAGCTGAGAAAATTAATGAATGTTAATGTTGGCGCACTCAGATCAGGCAGGATTAAGACTCACTGGGAGCTGCAGTTTAAGGCAATCAGTCATTAACTACCTCTGTGACTGCACTTACAGCTGACTGACATGGCCTAAGTCCAGAGCTGGAGGAGATATAATAGGCTATTAGTGCCAAGGTAATTGGTAAATTGGACTGCGGGAACTTTTTCAAGTATTCGGGAAAGAAGGAGAGACCTGAATCCGATCTGTTTGTTCACGTTGATAAAAGTGTCTTTGACCGCAGCCATATGGCCAGCACAAAGTAACTCGATCACATAAACAAAAAGGAAAAATCTCCTGATTGAGGCAATTTTTCTATTAAAGCAGGATTAAAGGAGAAAGAAACAGTGGTACAAAAGGAAAGTAGAATTCAAAAGCAAAGAAATAACCTTGGTATATAGAGTGTCCATTTGCGTGTGTGATGGTTTTAGTCACTTCAAGGTCACTAATGTGAGAAAGTTGTTGGCTCTTTATTTCTGTGTAAAGGTTACTAACCTGTTATGACTTTCTTTGACTATATTTCCACATACACAATTATCCCATAATCATTATTTTCCTTGTTTGGTCACAGTGTCTTTTTCTTGGCAATGAAGGTGATCTAGGCATGCTGATTTGGTTGGGTTCACAACAAAGGTGCAGAGAAAGGCTGAGTTTGTGACCACAAAGAAGAAAACGAAAGAAAACATAAAATAACACATTTGACTGGTTAAAACACCAGTTTGAATAAAGTGGCACCCCATGATTTTATATATTTAATGTTATATAAAACTTTAAAGATTAAAATCACCAACTCTCATCACGACACTGATGAAAAAAAGAAAAGATTGAGACATTAATGTCAAATATGGAAAAAAGTAAACAAACTTCGGCAATAGCAACAGTTAGCACAGAGTGGCTAACTAGTGTAATGATTTACTCGTTTGCTTAAGTGAACTATCCCCAGTTCGATCCTGGATCTGTTCGACCAGAATGGGCATTAACGCGTCCGGTTACTTTTTACAAGTAAAGTAAGGGATTACTATTGCAAAAAAGTAATTAGATTACCGTTAGTACTTCGTTACTAAACCGTCGTGATTTTGTTTGTAAGAGTGTCTCATGACAATGACGTAGGAGTGTGCAATGTCCTTGGCAGCTCAACAGTGGATAATATGGAGTGAAGGAGAACGAGCACGCAGCGTTTAAAGCTTGGAAGTACTGACATTACTTTGATTTGATTCAATTTTATATGATGGATTATGCAGAAAAAGTAGAATTTGGCTGAAAGGTCTATTGCTTTATTACGTTTTCAGGATGTGTATTATGTCTTTAAAAAGTCACTAAGTAATAAAGTAACTAATTACTTTTGAAAAATAAGAAAGTAGTAAAGCAACAGGATTACTTTCTTGAAGAAGTAATCAGTAATTAGTAACTAATTACTATTTTCAAGTAACTTGACCAACACTGGTGGCGACCGATTATGAACAAGCGAGTAGCTGAAAGTAGCTTTTTTAAAGCAAAGACACAAAAACTGGCTATCTTTTCCTCAGAGCCTGAATGCCAGGTAACAACCAACACCCCAGGACACTAACTTACAGAGAAAGTTTACTAAAAACCAAAGTAAATGATCTTCTTCTTTATAGCTACTCCCTTTAAGGAGTCGGCACAGCTGATCATCTCACAGCTCCATCTCACCCTATCCCTTGCATCCTCCACCTTCACTGCATCCACAAATCTTCTCTTCCTTCGTTTTCTCCTACCTGGCATATTTCACATCCTTTGTAGGATATATTCACTATACTCATTTCCAAAACAAATTATGTTCAATATTGTTTCACTCAAACTTGCTTCATTTGAGAAGAGAAACCATGAGTTCATTTATTCATGCAGTTTGCACTGCACCCATGACAACAGCAGGCAAGCTGAGAAAAGCAGACCAGGATAGTATTGTGTTATTTTATGCTGGTCATTCAAAGACTGAGATTACACAGCTACACAGTATGTGGCCGATCACCCCAAATATATTCTCAAAGCTGATTTTGTATTTTCTCCTTATGCTGATCTTCTGCTTTACTTCACCTAAACTCTTACCTTGACAGTGCTGCCAGAGATGAGTATATTCTCCTCATTTATATACAGGTAGACATGTGAGATGGTGGTGAGGTTGGGCGTGCTCCATTTATCAAAATTGGCAATGAGCTGGAAAGAGAGGTCGGGCAGCTTGTGACAGTTCGTGGACAGGACGAAGGAGCACGAGGCCGGCAGTCGCAGCGACGCCCCGTCGAACGTCCTGAAGACTCCGCCGCCCGACGCCACGCAGTGCTGGGAGCGGCGTGCAAAGCAGCCCCGGACCCCGTACCGGAGGGTGCACTCCTCCTCTGCCTTGCACCGCCTCGGATTGCACTGGATCAGGTTTCGTCCGATGCACTGGCAGCGTTTGGTGCAGTCGCCGTTCCAAAACAGCTGCTTGGGCTAAAATAAAGAAAAACTCTTAAGATTGTATATTTGCAGATAGTGTTTTAACCATTTCATAAATGTTACATGCAGCTTCCAACTTATTTTGGACTTTAAGCACTCATCCCTAAATGACTGCATTAGGATCTAGAAAGGTCTATTTTAATTTTTATTTCTATATACTTTCTATATTTCTACTGCACAAAATAACCCAGATATTTTAACATTTATAATTTATGCACGCACGTATTCACACTTGGTGGGAGACTGACCTCATAGTACTTGCCATCGGTATAGCAGCCACAGTTCTGAGGAAGGATGCAGCTCTTGCCGTTGAGCACGTAGCCCTGGTCGCACTGGCAGCCCTCCACGCAGTCCTGGCTGCAGTCCCTCTGGCCGCGGGCTGGGGCACACTGGGGCGGGCAAACTGACATGCAACTGGAGTAATGGCTGTTAGGTGGACAGCTCTGGACTGGGAGCAGGCAGGTTGGCAAAGATATATTAGCTAACAGTGGCATTAACTCCACTCTAAAAATGTTTGTTGTGTTGATAAGTCTTTAGTGTTTAGAGTTAAGAAACAGCTGGCCACGTCAAGAGTTCATGCAGATGTGAAACAGCTGTTTGGCCCTTTGGGTGAAATATATTTTATCTATATTTTCATATTATTTATTATGTCGGTGTGTAAGAGAGTTGAGGAGGACAGAAAACATGGTTGTCCCTGCTTAGCAAAAACATCCAAAGTAAGAACCAATTCCATATAGATACTGTTTTAAATGCATTAATTACCAAGTTGCTGCTCACTTTCCTATAGAACAAACAACTTAAAAATTTCAATTTGTGGTTTTAGTGATTACTGTTCTTCATTTTATCTTTAACCTGCATAATTTGGATGGAATAAAACAGGGTTTGTTTTGCATGTCTGGTATTTATATACATATCTCTTAGACAGTTTTCACACGAGTTACTTTCTTTGATTAAAACAGCCATTAATGATGACACTCAGGCCTGTGAATTCTTCACAGCACACAGTTTGTTTTTCATAGAAATCCTAAAAGTAGGACTGGAGGCTGACACTTCAGCTACCAGGCTTCTTTCTAACTGGAACTAGCTGCCAGTTTGGGTTCATGCAGCCGACTCTTTCTTTAAACTTAATAGTTGGGACTGGAAAAGGTGAGTGTAAACCATTCATTACTTCCTCTGCAATTCCTCTCTGCAGGCAAAAAAAGAGTTTTTGGTTCTGCAAGTTTTCTGGTGTCTATTTGTAACCCGAGTGCTGCTAACCTGTCATATTTTGCAAGCTTCCTTTGCATACAGATAAACAATCCATGCGGGGAGCAAAACTGGGATGGCACATGCTGAAATGCATCAGATAACTTTTATCTGCTGTTTATACAATCTAGTTTTACCTTTTTTATTTTGACTTTATCTGCTGGTACAACCAGCAGATAAAGTCAAAGTCAGCTGCTAAGTCTGCTAACTCAGCAGACTAGCATGTGGGGTTCCAGATTCTCAGAGTCTGGCTGGTTGGAGGACCTCCCATGATGCACTTCACCACTACTTCCCAGCTTACAGCCCTCACACATTCAGAATCAGAACCAGAGTCAGAATACTTTATTGATCCCTAGGGGAAATTATTTAATCATGTGCTATTATTACATTTTTCCCCCTCTTTATCCACTCCTCATTAGAACCAGAACTGCCTCTCCCTGAGTTTGGTTCTGCTGGAGATTTCTTCCTGTTAGAAGTGATTGTTTTTATCCTTACTGTCTCCAAGTGCTGCTCATAGGGCGCTGGTTTCTATCTATGTCCGTGTAAATATTATTCATTTAAAGTGGCCTTTAATTTACTTTAATTATAGATTCACACATACCTTAAACTTAAAAAGGTGTCTGTGACTTTAAGAAGAAGAATAAATCTTGTGATAATAAGATGGAAAAACATCTTCAAAAACATCTACTCACCACACGGTGTGTCGCTCCTCCAGTCGGTGACATGCACCCCCTGGGTTTGACAGGTGCTGGCATAAATCTGCAGCCAATTACAGATTGTATCCTGAGTTCCCTGATCCAAGCAGGTGTCCTGGAGGCAGCTTTGATAAAAGAATGCTGGCGCCACCTTGCTGTGACAGCGTGCAAACACGCCTTCCCGATCAACAAGTAACCCACACAGCCTCACTGCCTCGGGCTCCACAAACACATACAGCCCATCCCCGATGTGGAAACGAATGCCCATGCTGACTCCATTTGCATCATCGTCACTCCCAATGTTCATGTTGGCATCAGCCACCATGAGAGGGGTGTCGTTTTGGGAGCTTTTCTCTCCGAGGCCACAGCGTGGGCAGGAGTCTCCGCAGCCCACCTGGCAGAAGGTGTCCCTCTCTGCCCAGGCCATGCCCCAGTCGGTGGTGGAAAGGGTGGGTGGGGATAGGGGCACGCCCTGGCACAGGCCACAGGTGGTGTTGTAGAGGTCTCGGGGTAAAGTTAAGAGGACGAGAGTGTTCCAGTCAAAGGCCACCTTCAGGCCAAAGTCTGTCTCCAAAATAAGGTGCATGCCAAAGGTGAAGATATTGACCTTTCCTGGGCCCAGCTTCAGGGGAAGGTACAGTCGTTCCTTATTCACCTGAGTGAAGAGAGAAATAATGTAAAACTGGTTTAACATTTATTATAAGATCCCACCTAACACAAATTCATTCATACAGGAGCAACTTCTAGAAACAGAAGTTCAAGTCTCTAATCTAACTGACTTGTATATTTTCCAAAGTATGTGGGGAAGCCCAGGTGATGAACAGTCACTATTAAGACTGACTGAAAGAGTGTCTGTGAATTCCTCTCAGTCTCTCAGTGTAATTGTCAGATCGAGAGCGAAACGGAGAAAATTAAAGAAAGAAAGAAAAGTGTGTGAGCGAGTGTGTGGGTGGATGTGTCATTTCTGTTGCTCCTCAGATCTTTTAGTCGGTTTGTGAACCTGGTCCAAATGTCGCTCAGGGTCGGGGTTTTGTCTGAGCCAAATCCAGCCTGATAAAAGATGCCCATTGAAATTAGATCCACCTTAAGCCAATCAAAGAGGAATTCACCCTCTGCCTGGTTATTCTATCGGCTTGATTAGAAATAACATGTCCTCACAAATGCAATAACTTCGACCTTCACGGGGCATGCAAAAAAATTAAACAGTCTGTTGAAGATTACCTCATTCCACAGGCATTCTCATATATCCGCCTAATGCTTACCGTGACAGTGTTTCTGTAGCTTCGAGATGCTTCAATTTCATACTCGTAAACCTCCAGCACAAAGCCCCTCACCCAAATTGCTTGGCTTGTGTCTCTGTCCTCATTACGAACCGCCAGTTTAAATGCAGGAAAAGTTCTGGTGATGGGTATATGTGCCGTGTTCCCCCTTCCACATCTGGTGGTGACCATCCTGAGCGTGCAAGAGCTCTGCAGCTCGAACGGCACTCCGCCAAAGGGCAAAAAATGTCCATAGCCAGCTGCCACACACAGGGCCTCAGAGCGCGGCTGACAGAAATACAGGCCGTCATTCTCCTGGCAGTACTCCTCAGGGTGACACGGTGCGAGCTGGCAGTATACGGTGTTGTCAGAGCCATTGCAGTAGCAGCGCTCCTGGCACTCCCAGTCTGTCCAGAAAGTCTGATTGGTGGCCAGCTGGCGCCTGTGGTAGATGCAGCCACAATCACTGCGTGCCACGCACAGGCCATCCCGCAGCGCGAAGCCGTCTTCGCACTGACACCCCTCTTGACAAGGAAGGGGGCACGGCTCTTCTGGTTCGTCCAAGTTGGCACAGGTCAGAGGGCAGGCGCTGGTGCACTCATCAAAGTGGCTGTTCTTTGGACAGGGAAGAGCTGAGAGAGAAGAGAGAGGTCAAGGAGAGCAAGACTGAAGCCAGTGTTCAATCAAATATCTAACGTGTTTTTATGTTATCCTCTTTATGCGTAGTACAAAATATAGTGTGTATCAGATCAAACTAAGACTAGTCAAGGCAGCAGACTACTTAAATCCATATGTTGATGCTGATGCTGAGCACTGTTGGTGGAGCATCACAGAGGTAGATATTTATGTACGATAGAGTAGAACAGGCGTCACAATACTCAGTAAATGCTAAAACAAAATTGCTGTAACTGCTTGAAGTTTTACCTTCCTTCTGACAAGATAAAGCAACAGCTTCAAAAAAGTCATAGGATAGAAAGACTCTAGAGACCAGTACTACAGAGGAAATAAAAAATTGAAATATTAAGTTATTGTTGGCATTTTAAATTTTTAAGAAAATTTATAGTTTG
>VUQR01010888.1:0-14653 GCA_015108515.1 Hemichromis elongatus | reverse complement strand
TTCACATATATATAAAAAAGCTTTGTTTAAATTTTGGCCCTTGCCTTGTAATTTAGTTTGTATTCAATTTGTATTAATGTATTATCTTTTTAAAAACCTATTCATGTGACAGAAAAGGGCAGTTTTGGCTGGTTAAAAATATTATTGGGTGGTTGAGGTTTTAGTGCATGAGCCCCTTTTGCACATATACCATATGAACTAAAGTAGTGGACCACCAACACACAAACAGGAGCTGCTCATCCATGGAATGAAGTTCCCAGTGCACAGTTTCTGTGCTGATGTTAATGCTAGGGGAGATTTGAAGCTCTGCATTTACTAAGTCATCAGAGTTTTGGTGAAACTTGTTTCACAGTTTGTGACACTGCTCTGCAACTTTACTTAATGGCTGTTACTGTGGATCCTAAATGTTTACACTTTGCAATAGAAACCAGTCGATTGTAGAATATCTAACAGGAAAGAAAATTCACAACTGACTTGTTTTCATGTGATTGCAGCACCACGCTCAAATTCAGTGAGCACTTCAAATGTTTGTAAAGGCAGACTGCATGACTAGGTACTGCATTTTCTTCACCTGTTGCAATGGAACTGAAAACACTTGAATTCAGAGATTAATTGCAGTGTATTTTGCCCAAGCACATCTCCACAGACATGTTGGGTGAGCTGGGGATGAATCCTAAACTTTCCAATTAGTAAGTCACTCTGCAGCTGAGCCACCCAAAACACATGAATTGCATTTAAATCACAAAATAACTGTTTACTTGTCTAGGAACATAGTAGGCTGGATTTGAGAAGTCTATAGTAAAATATAGCATAGCATTTTATTTTTCTCATTTTCTGTGTATAGCATTTGCCTGAATGGCATGTTTGTTCTTATAATGAGTGTGTTTGAATCATATATGGCAACCAGGTGGCAATTATTGAGGCTCACACAGTACCAAAGTCCGTTTACACATTAAAAATACAGCAGATGACGAAGTGTTTTTAAACCATTTGATCACCCAGTTCTTATCCACATACAGGTGGCAGTAAATGACCAGAATAGTTTATATAACAACTATGCCAGAGTTTAAACTTTACCGGAGTTGTCTGGCTTCCTCCATAGAAAGTGACTTGGTGCCATGTTGCAATAAAGACCCACGTGGCAGTGAAGGTGGGCATGTTTTTGAAATACTTCCGGACATCTTGTGTCGCCCTTTCGAGAATTTCTGGCTCGATGGTCTCCCGGTAGTACACGTCTCCGCGGATGCCGTTGTGCACATCTGCCCAAAGTGGAGCAATAAATGACCTGCTGTCACTGAGGGGAAAAGCCTCTGGTGTGAATTGGCTAACCTGCACGTTGAAGGAGATTACACCATTGTTGTTGACCTGTGAGAAGAAAGAAGAGGATTTTTATTTCACGATCCAGCATTAGTCAACTTTAAAAAATATTGATTGAAGGATTGTGGAGTTCAGGGCTTACATAGATAGAGCGGTAAGGGATATTGAAGAAAATAAAGGGGATGAGCAAAGTAATTTCAGCGGAACTCCCATCGTCCATCTTTGGAGTCTCTAGATCCCTATGGCCAGGTCCATATGGATACAGCGTATCCTGAGTGTTACCTTTAAAAATAATGTACAAGAGCTCATCAATTTGTAAAAGTTGAGGAAGAGAATGGTATGCTAGCTCAATATTTACATGTCTTATACCTCTTGTGTGTGCAAAGATGCTGAAGATATGGAGCAGAATGACTGGACAGCCTGGCCTGACCATTCTGTCAACAAAGCAGAGACACAATGTAAAGTGGTGTTACTTAATCTGTGCTGAATTTTCCTTAAAGCTAATGGAAACGCAGGAAGACATGAGTCATAGGACAACTTCCCATAAGCAAGGCTGTGAGACAAAAGAAGTGAAGAGGTAGAACCAACGAACCAACGTCACGTTACTTCTTTAAAATCAGGCTCCCAGGCCTCCCATGAGGAGCCCTGAAAAGGCCCTATTATGCATGCCAGAACAATGTGTCAGGATCACATTTGCCTTAAAGTCCCATGTGAGCCTCAACAGTGGACCACAGGCCTCTCTGTGCTTAAGTTCCCGGCAGCTGACAGGACCGGCCAGCTTTGCTCCAGAGTCTCTGTCTGAAGCCGCGAGGCTGCTTAGGACCTCATTACCACTTCTGTTTGGGACCTATCCATGCCTTGTTGGCTGAAGGGAGAGGAGCATAAACACTAGGGCACTAATGGCTTTAAGTGAGCAGGTTTGAATTGCTAAGGTCTGTGGAGTAGCCCTTAGGGGCCTGGCTTGGCAAGTTTCCTGTTGGCAAAATCAGATGTACAGCCAAATTGGCTAGAGTCTGGAGTCATCGTATGGCATTTAATCTTAATTGTTAAATAAACTAGAATAAAACTCCAAAAATAAGGTATATTCAGCAATCCATTAGGTAGTGTTATAGTTAAAATTGGTTCCCTCTAGAATCCACAGGCTTTAATAGACTTTTGCTTTTCCCAGCCAGTCTTCAGTACAACTGCACAGCTTTCATGCTTTATTAAAAACTTTTTACCAATTCGCTGCCTGCAAGCTACAAGAGATAGTTACTTTCTAAGGATCCCCTAATAAAAAACAATCTAATGCCTGTAAGCCCTTTGGTAATTTACTGATAACAATGATGTGTCTGTTTCATTTAAACAGGATTTAAATGATTTCATGGCTAAACGTTGTTTTACGGGGTTCATACCTCTCCAAGTAACTCGGTTTGGGCGCTAGTAAATCATTTGGGTAGTTCAGTTTGTAAAACAGTGTTCACTGTAGCTGCAGTCTAGCAGTTGTGGCACTATGTAGGTGCATTTATTGAGGCAAATAATTTAAATACGTATAATTTAAAATGAAAAGATATGGTTTCATTTCATTATACATGAATGAATGAAAGCTATGAAAAACGAGTCGACTAATGCGGCACAGGTGTAAATCTGGAGCATCTCTGGTGTATCGACCAGAAATTAAGGAAACTGTTATTTTTGATTTTTAATGGAATAAATATTTCTTATGTGAATCCCCCCTTGTATCTACTTTGCCTAACTGATACACAAAGCATGCAAGGCCAATTTGAGACGTCTCCCAAATCTCTCTAATGTGTGAATTCTGCTCAGGCGGACATTAAATCGCGTTCAGGTGTGCCAAGGTTAGTGGGCACTGCTGAGAGAGGTCTGCTGTAATGTCATCAGCCTCTCATCATACATTGTTAACGGAAAGATTAACCACAATTGCTCCTTTCACTCTTGTGACTCACCGTGTTATCTGACTGGCATTAAGTCCTTTTAGTGGCTTTTAAGGTGGCAATTAAGATAAAGCCCGAACATGACACTGAAGGGTGTTTATCTCTTTATCTCTGGGGTCACACTAAAAGAAAACCCCACTCATGTTGCATCAGAGTAGAAACACTAAAACGTAATCCACTCAATGATGATTAATATAAAGATTTTTTGATAGATATGATTATCAAGATGAAACAGTGACCGAAATGTAAGTCTCTGTTTTTTGGGGCCTTTTTCGTGCTCATTTCCAATAGTGGAAAATAAAGTAATGTCAAAAGCAACAATGACATTTGAAAGTTCAGTCTAAGATTGCAAGTTTTTCCCCCTAAAACATTTTAACACATGAATTTTGCAACCCTTCAACGGGAATGGGCTCAACACCAGCAGAAAACAAACAATCCCAACAATAGAAAGTGTTATTTTTTAAACCCAGCCCCTAAAATTAACTCCTATGACATACAGGTGTAGTCTGTATTTGCAGCATGAAAACTTGCTGATTTAAAACAGTACGGTTTCATTGTTACAACAACAGTCCGGTTATAAATTAAGAAACTAATGATGAAATAGAGTGAAGGACAAAAATGATGGACTCACCTGCCTTCAGCAGATGAACATCTAGCACCTCACTAGTCTAGTGGCTATCTCTAGAGAGCAGTATCCCATCCAGAGAGTGATGGAGGGAGTAACGGGAGGCAGTTGAAGTGATGAAGAGCAGCTGGATGTCCTGATGGAAGAGCGCTTCTTGTCCACGTCCAGCTCGGCAGGAATCCGCAGGATCAACAGCGAGCTAGTTTTAGTTGTTCTCGCCTAAACTGGTGATGTCCTCGAAGGAGTAAATGAGATTCTGCGGAAGGAGCTTTGCCTAAAGAAGCAGGTGCAAACTTTACCTGGGATAGTGTTCACCTTAATCTGAGATCAGTGTTTGGGGACAGGGGGTGTGTGCGGAGGAGAGGGGACTTGAGAGGAGGGACGGCGGAGGAATCTGATGAAGAGAGAGAGAGAGTGAGAGAGAAACTGGAAACAGAGTAAGGTGCAAGAAGGTGAGAGGGGAGGTCAGAGGTGGAAAAACAAAAGAGATTTACTGTTTGGAGACATGTTTTAAATACCACAGAAGAGGAATGTTGTGTACAAAGAGAGGCTCTCATGGGATGAATGCAAGCCTTTTTGGGCAGGATCGCTCATCAGCAGCAGCAAAGCGCCAATTGATGATAAAATGTGTCTGTGGTGGACGATTGGGTGGGGAACACTGTAGCTTTTATGTAATTTTTTTTGGGGGGGTATGATAATGTGTCCTTCATCACCTTAACAGCAGTTAAAATTGTTTCTCTCATTTTGACTTTTTTTGTGCCGACAGTGTAAAAAAAGGTCTGCTTTGGATCAAGACTCGGTTGTGGTTAGAGCTTTACCAGAGTTCACTCAGTACAGTACAGTAAAGCTCAGAGCACCTGAGCACACAGGCTCACCAAAGGAGTACAGTCTCACTCTGGGGCATTTATGGACCAAAACCAGGAGCACACACACAGTCTGAGACCTAGCTCTTTAGCTCGGCGGCAGCTAGAATTACAGAATTAACATCAGTCACTTTGGGTACTCTGTGTAGCCCCCTTTTTTTTTTAATTAGGAACAGCCTCATTTACAGGGTTATACAAGACACTTCATTTCCATAGATGCTGGAGAGATACTGAGGGGAAATCTCAGGTGGATCCATGCTGATAGGGTCTGGGAAGGAGAGGGCAGTCAGTTGGGTCTTTGTTGCCGGAGGACAGTGGAAGTAATTGGAGAGGCAGGGAGCAAGATGTGTGAAAGGCTCCAGGACTGAGGGCAAGCCCTGGGCTCCCATTAAGCAGCACTGAGACTCTCTGCGGAGGCTTCTTTTATACCTCCCACGTCTTGTTGTGTAAATGGTCACATACTCTTAAGCGAGCTGTGAAAGAGAATGTCATACAAAGAAGGACAAAAAAAACAGTCAGCGGTCACAGGTGACCTAGTGGGCTGAGGGAGCTTCCTGACCAAGGGTTTGTGTTTTGGGAAATGTTGTAGATGGACAAGTTGGAAAGACCTAGATGGCCTGATTCTTGTGATCGCACTCTTGCTTTCCCTACAGATAACGCTTCTTTTTCCTTTGTATACGAGGGTGGTCGTGTCACACGACCTAAATGTAATTATGCTTGTTAAAGGGGGCAAGTGTGTCACAGAGCACATTAGCATGTTATACTTGAGCCAGCTGCAAGCATACGGGTCTGAGACTTCGATTTATGTGACTTCAATCACAATTGAATACAGTTGAAATTGGTTAGATTTTCTAAATATAATTTGACAGAATGGGTCAATTTCTTTTTTTCTTTTCTTTTTTTATCTCACACATGGTTTGTGATCTTTGAGTTTTTTGCTGTTGTGTGACAGGTCGTGATTTCAGACCCTGGACATGGAAGTCCTCAAAAAGTTAGAGGAATCCATAGCATAAAGATGCCAACATGAGCAAATCCCCTGGTCTTCAAAGAAGTTTAATTATTCAAAATATAATAACATTCACTAAACTGGGCACAAATTACAGAGGTGAGAAACTGGATATAACAACCAAAATATGGAGAACACTTTAACCTAAGCCATAAAATTAAACTAAACTAATAAAATCACATTTGAAAAAAACTGCCAGTTGAACCCAACACAGCTAATACGTAATAAAGCTGCAGAAGTAGTTAAGCATTGAGGTTGGTACTGATGGAGTGCAGAGAGTTAATGAATTGATAGATATGATAGAGACAACAGCACTAAGGAAGAGGGGAGAGAGAAGGAGAGAAAACATCTTAACTTAATCTGAAGACATAGGAAATGATTAAAATGAGAATGTAGATGAACAGAGGCATGCTTAATACTCTGTGGTTATACACTGTGAACCATGTGAGTAACTTGGAAGCTGTAGTAAGACCTCCTCCAAATCAGGGCTAGAGACCAGTTGGCAAAGCCCTCTTAACCTCTGGTCATTAGGGAAATTTTTGAATTTTGAATCCAGCTGGCAAGAGATGCTTGAAACTGATATAAAAGAAGTGCAACACTGAAAACCTCCTTGAGATTGCCCTGGCAAATTGCTTCCAGAGACCATGGTTTGAGGGGAAATCAACAACTTCTTCACAAACTCTCTCTGAGTGGTGGTGAAATCAGAGATGAAGACAAATTAAAGGTTGTGCCTCATAAGTGCAACCAGTTTTTGAGAGACCCTGCCCCCAAACATTGAAGAGTAGATGGCGAGTATGGTCAAATGGAACAATATGAAAGCAACCAAAGCAGTTGCAAGTGGGTATTCTGTGTTAAACAATACACATTTTCCATCAGCAACCTGTTGTTGCCAACCTGTCTCCAGGCCTCTAAGATTGGAGCTTTATGAATTTATTTCACTTAGTGATTAAAACTTGTTTCTAACCAATCAAAATAAAAGAAATATGGAAATGAATGTAGCTTTACAATATATGCGCACACTAACGTCACCATTTGTATTATATAAAAGCGTCTTTTACCATACCTTCACATTACCTAGTGATACAGAAACTTTCTTAAATGTTGGACACTGAAGCTTTATAACATCATCCCTGCATTAGTTTATTGTGGTTATTTATCTACTTAGGTCATTTTAATCATATATTTGATGTACTAATTCTGAAAATGTGCTAATGAGACACAAACCTCAGTAGCTGGAAAGAGTTCAACTCCATGACACATATTAACAAGACACCCACCAGTACATTGTACCACTGATGTTCACAGACAACCCTGCTAACTCATTTTGGTTTGGTGAGAGGTTAAATGTCACTGGTTGAAACTGCTTGAAAGAAAGCTGGGTGGATCTGGAGAACTATTTTTACACATGTCAGCATATATTTTGGAGTTTTCCACCAACAGCACACTCAACAGTCATGCTTCTCTGAGAATGACTGGTCATTGTTCAAACTCAAGGGTTGTTAATCTATTCCTTTAAGTGTTGGTGGACAAGCACTTGTTAGCTCCTATCAAATCTCTTGGAGAGTTCCCCCGGTACCAACAGGTTAGAAATTCAACTAAGGATCCCCAACATGCAAAAATGCATTTTTGCCTTGCTTAAAGTTGGTTATGAGACATAAGGTAAGGTTAGGTTAGGTAAGGTTTATCATCAGGAGGGCATTGTGTGGGAACAGGTCAAAGTATCTTGCATCACAAGTTTTTGGAGAATCCATCAAGCCTGACCTTCACATAAAAAGGTCCTGGACTGGATACCCACTGAGCTCTGTTTAGCAGTCACCTAATCCTTGGAGTGGGCCACTTTAATTCAACCCCTTATGCCCAGCAGTTGGCTCTGCCCTGCCCTCTTCTCCCTTCTTTCCATTCACAATGGTGGACCTCCTTCCAGTAACCCAAACCTCCTTACCCCAATGACTCCTTCATCCCACCAAACAATAGGCCCTGTTTAGCCTTCCTGCCCTTAGCCCCACTTCATAATGCAATGGGGCAGATCAAGGGTAGATCAGAGTAACAACTGCACAGCCAGGTCCTGTTTACACAACAAAGTGCTTTGTAGGATGGATGCACTGCAACAATCTTCCAGCTTAACGTACATTCATATTATCAGGACGATGCATCTGCAAAATGAAATTGCACATGACAGTTGTTCATGCAACACTGGTTAAAAGCATGCTAACTATTGCTTTGTATTGGTTTACAGTATCTGTGTTCAATTCCATCCAGGAATTCAATATCCAATGGGTTGATTGGTTGATTTCCATGTAGAACCCCATTACAATAAAATGTGTTTGAAACAAATTAACAATTCACTCGGCCTAAAGTAATATATATAAGCTTTAAAATTACCAAGATAAAAAATAGAGATAATTTTTTTTAAAGAAGCCATAAATAGATAAATATTCTTAACTGTATATGTGTGCATGGGGGTGGAGGGTGTATGTCATGCTATGCTATGTCATGAGAAGAACAGATTTGAAAGCAGTGGTTCAAGTGACAAGTTAAATAACAATGTAGTTGTTGTTGTGTTGCAATTATGCATCAATTATGCATTTCTACTTTGTGTCCCTAAAAGTCCATTTTTGATGTAAGCTGTTTTAGGTTCTTCAAGCTGGACAGAACAGACGAGGAGGAAACGCCACAAACATCTAAGCATATGGTCAGTTTTTGAGATAAAAACACCCCATGGATCCCAAACGCTGCTTCTGAAAGCTCACACACATGCTGACGATGGAGCAGTGAGGCTATACTAAAGAAGCTCTGCAAAGGATGTCCAGTTGCATATAATCATTTTAGAAAATTGATTGTCGGCTTGCTGTTCTATGGGGTATACTTTACCATGTTATTGAAAGTATGCTGACTTATGACGTTAGCATGCACTATCCCGTGCTTTCTCAGTCAAATCCTTCTTTCACTTGTGTATGGCTTCAAAACGGATTCCATGTGTATGGCTAGAAGCCAGTTAATTGCTGAAATCAGTGATTTTGTTTGGCAAAAAAAAAAATGCATCCAAAATATAAAGTAGCTGCCTAAATGTCAAGAGTTCCCATTCATTCAGTAGGAAGAATACTTGTAAAAACTAAGCTAAATAAGGTAAATATAATTGCTATCTGTCCTGTTAATATCAAGACTTTTCACTTATAACCAATACTCCTGTGGCTTGAGGAAAACATTTTAAAAGCCAGGGAAGCATGATGTCATGGAGATACCAACTTTCGTAACACTGGAAATGTCAAGGGGATAACCCAAGTTGCTGGGATTCATCCTTAATCCCGGAGGAAATTATGTTCATGTGAGGTATTGCCATGCAATTATTGTCAAGTCATTTGAAGTTGTGACCCTATGAACGTGTTAAGACACCAAGAAATGTGATAATAAACATCCCTGCCAAAGGTCAGTACAGTTGAGAAATGCAAACAAAAATTATAAGGATTTTTTTTATCTTGAAGGGGATAAAAAAAGAAAATAGAGCTTTCTAACTCAAGGACCAAATGTCTCCTTGGATCCCAGCCATTGACAAGGTGTTCTTCATGCTGACAATGTGCTGAGGAGTGGGTAGTGGTGGGTGGCAGAGATATCCTACACAGGATTAGTGCCACAGGGTTGGAAAAAGAGGAGGGGGGGATAAGAGGGAATGCCCCAGAAACACAACACCGCCTGACACATATGGAATGGACTTTTTGCAGCTCACCTGAAACACTCCAGCGAGAAAAAGAGAAGGTCTGCAGGATTCCTCCGATCTTCTCCAGGGCCAAGCATTAAGAAACAGAGCCATGCACGCTGATCTCGTGTCCGTTTAGCTCGTAACACGAGCAGCGTGCCCACTCCATGCCTTGTCTTTCAATCAGGACGGTGAAATGTCAACAAGTAAAGAGGCCTGTTCATTTATTATTGAATTAATATGAATATTTGTCAGTTTTTATACTAACCAGTAACATTTTGCAGCAGTTGAAGTGGCAGGTCTATTTTTACTTCTTGAAATAACGAAGAGCGATGTATGTTCATCAGTTAGCCTCACCAGCATCTCCGCAGTGAGATGCTCAGACAAAAAGCTCTTGGTTTACAGCAGTGACGGTTAAATGGCAGCGAATATAAAAGACAGCTTGAGCATTAGCTTGCACAGCTAACACAATTATTTTGAATTTGATGTCCAGATGTAAGAGACCACAACAGCATTTTGGGACAGCTGTGCAAACATATGACCAAAAACCTCGACAACTTCATAAGAAAAAATATTCATGATCAAAATTGTCAAATTTATGACAAAAAAATGGCAACTGAAAATTATTTTAGCAAGAGGAAAAATTTATGATTTTAAAAAACAAAATTTCTCAAAGACAAAGAAGGAAATTTCTGCAAAAATGGACATTTGTTATATAAAAACGAGCAAATTAAAGAAGAAAAACTTAAATAGAATGACAAGAAAAAAGACAAAATACTAATAAAAAAGGCCAGTTAACCCAAATGTCAAATCCATATTGAAAAATTGGTAGCTTTATAAAGATACCAAATACATACAAAAACAATATTTAAATTTAAAGCCAAATTTATAAAATGGGGGCACTCTGGGAAAAACAGACTTTATTGTCAAATAAATGAGAAGGACATCTGTCGGCAAGAAGGTTTGAATCCACCAATCAACGGAGGCCTCCCTGTAAGGGGACTCATTCATGACTTCATTGTGGTCTATTTTTCATGGTAGAAACCTTTGCTACAGTGGATTTGTGTAGTGTCCATATGAACTGCATAATGAAAAGTTGCGTAAGTCCTGAATTAGTCAAAACAAACAAACAAACCGCACGCACACACACACACTATAGGCATTGACTATCATTGTAGAATTCATATAAAAATAATGCACTGCAATTATCTGGAATAATCAGTATTTATTTTATTTAAGAGAAGTTAAAGCACCAATATACAGTACAGGTATAGAAAGATTGCAGTAATGCAAATTAGAATTAAAAGTGCACAGAAGAAAAGCAATACAGACGGCAAACAAAATATAAATTAAACACCACACACTCTAACCAGCACAAGGCAAAGTGAACTTTAGATCATCTATTTTTTTTTTTTTTTTACTTTTTAAAATCTGTAAATAAACTCTGTTTTGGTATTACTGAAGGTTAGATATAAAGGTGACAGGAGCAATTAATATTCTAGAAATGTCAAAATTACAAATGCCCATAAAACAACATTGTTTCCCTGAAATGACACATCTCGCAGATGATGAAATATTGAAAGAAACAGACATATGAGACCGTGCAAACCAACCAAACACCTCACAATGAAAAAAACAAAACAAAAAACCCCTCACACTTATCCAAGCACTTCTCAAGAGCCCACTCATCATAATACAGATTAATAAAAGTCAATAAAACAAAGATCTCCAGTCATCTACTACACAGAGAAAATATGATGGCACTGTGAGCCTCCCGCAGGACAACTGCACCCCAGCACATGTTCACATGCTTTCAAAAACACAACATAACACTTTGAGGACGCTCAAGAGAAGCGTTTTGTCCTGGGAGCTCCAATAAGGGTCTAAATTAGACAAAGAACCACAGCAACAATGACTTAATCTTTAGCCACAATTCCAAACTTACTTCATTTGCTACCAACAACAAACATGTGAAAAAAAATGCACCATTATTGTTATGACACAAAGTTTAAGCAACTACATCTGTAATGCTCCAGCTGGTAAACAAGCAGACACCAATAGCCAAAGTCTTGTCAGCTAAAGTAAAGTAAATGTTCAGATGATAAGATGTTCCCAATTCTGGGCTAAAAAAAATCCTGTTGAAAGCTCACAACACCAGGACCTGCGAAACAGCACAAACTACAAGTTTGGGTGTCTGTGAGATGGAAATGTAAAGGAGAGAGACTCGGGTGGACTGGTGAGGGCCAACGAGCTGTTTGGTGAACCTGTTCCAACCTAAATCCAGCGGAAGTGTCCGTGACACGGCAGCTGGTGTGTGGTTACCATACAGAGCGAGCCTCAGCGCTTCTCAGCTGCTCTTACGGGGTGAGAGAGCTGCTCCATTCATGCGCAGGACAGCCAGAAGACCTGCGGTAACTTGAGCATCAACACTCCTTCTTTTCTCTGTCCCAGACCCGAGCTCACCTCAGACGTGTCTCGTCTTTCTGCCAGGGCGTCTCGACTGAGAGGTATCTGAGTGTGTGTGTGTGTGTGCATGCGTGTTACCCCCAACACATGACATTTATGCACCAGCTCGCAGGTTATTCCAGGATATTTCACTACAAACGCGATTAAAAAGTCTAAACTGGGCAACAAGAAAAAGGAGGGAATTACATGTGCTGCTTATCTACACACTGTTCCTCCAGGAAAATGAAACAAAAAAGAAAAACAGAGCAACTCTTTGAGCCTGTCATCATCGTGAAAATGTAAATAAAATGTAAAAAGTTTTAATGCAGTGCAAATGTGGATGGTACCCAATTTACAAAAACCTTGGCACCTACAAAATAAATCAAGACCATGTTCAAAGCATGATTAGTTTAAGTCACTGCAGTAAGATTAATATTATTTATTTATGTATTTATTTTTGTCATCATGGTTGGTTCTAGTAATAGGTTGGAATAATTGTTGCCCACACTGTACAAAATCTACTGCTGCCAGTTTAAACTGAACAGATGCCAAGTAATCTTTTACTAATGGAGCGTAAAAAGAAACATGGAGAAAAATGACAATTGCTGATGAAGGTGTAGTCATTACGGAGACACAACGTGCACTGAAAGTAGCAGAATGTATTCTCAGAACAGGTATTTCGGATATCCACAATGAATTCGAATCTGAAATTGTGTAGAAGTTATATTTCTCTCCTAATTTTAATGCGTTTACTTAAAAAAAATACTAATTTGTTCCCAGTTTGGTGCAGAAATATCAACAGCAGGGAAGAGAAGGTTTGTTTTAACCCTTCAAATGCTTCAATTATAAAGTGATTTTAGTTTTCAAATTGGTGTGCAATTTGTGCATTTAATTCATAATAAGGGAAGCTATTTCTTAAAGATTAACGACCGTTATATGAAGAGAAGTAGGACCTTAATGTTCTGCAGCCCCTAAAAATCTAAAAACACACCAGATATAAATTTGGCTGATCTCCCTTTCAAGGTCCTGTTCTTGTGCCCCTCCCAATCACTTTAGCGAGCTGGCTATGTTTAGATCGTGCCCGCTCTAACCAACTGCATTTGCCTTTCTTTGGACTTGCTAAAACAAACAGGTTTTCAACCATCAGTCCACAGTTTTCAAGCCTAAAAGTTCAACATCAGGTATAAATAGTAGAGAGGAGGATGCCCACACTTTCTTGGTATCCTCTAAAGTCAGCCAGTCTAACATTAAAGACCATGAGATCTACTATAATTTCTGGATGGAAGAACTCGGATTGTAATGCATATGACACATGCATGGCACATGGCTCACAAGCCAACCAGCTCTGCCTCGCTGCAACTTCCATCATTTTCCCAAAAATTAACTTCAAGCTGAATGATTGCTGTTTCAACTGCAAAAGACATCCAGCAATCAGAAGAACAAGCGGAAGTGGTCATAACAGGACTGATATTTATCCAGAGGTGCACATGTGGAAAAACCCTGAAGGGAAGGATGGCCAAATTTCAAGTCAGGTATGGTTTTTGCATGATTAACTCTTTCATGCATGAATCATGACAACCTCAATCAAGGTTTAAGCCATCTTTAGGCATGAAAAAATATGAAGTTCAAAAACCTTTTTTCATGCCTAAAGATGAATAAAAATACAATCCTGATTGCAGTTGTCATAATTCATGCATGAAAGTTTTAATGGAGCAGTCCTAGAGCTTTTTGATCTCACCTTTATGCTTCACTAATAAGATGTAAACTGCAGTTTTAACTCAAGCCACATGAAGCATGGAAATGTGCGACTTGCATTCAAGTCTTTGTAAATGTCAAACTATGTGCAAATGTACTATTGCATAAATGTAAAACAATTCATCCAGTCCAGATTAGAGCTGGGCGATACAACGATAACAATATGTATCGCGATATAACTTTTTCTCGATAGAGAAATGAAACTATTACGATAGACCTCATCTGTCTCTCTCTTCCTCTCTTAAAAAAACATAAGAACAGCCAATCCGAATTAAGTAGTGCAGAGCTGAACCAATCAGCAGCGTCACGTCACGTGACTTGTTACATACAGCACAAGTGCCAAGCGGCACATGTGTATTTGTTTGGGAAGCAGCCAGCGACTGTGTCGAGTAATGGAGGAAGTGAGTGCGCCAACTAGAGAAAATCCAGCCGAGAGCTTGGCTGACCAGGTTAGTGAAGAGAACACAGATGACGGCTCCAGCGTCGGAGACATTGTTGAAAGGAAGCGCCAGAGAAGTAGTGTGGAGTATCTTGTTAATAGTTTTACCTCCTCGCTACGTACGACTCTGGATACTGTAGCTCCTGTGAAATTCAAGGCCTCAAACCAGAAGTACTTGACTCCGTGGTATAATTCTCAAACACGTAGTCTAAAGCAGATAACGCGTAAGCTGGAGAGAAAATGGCGTGTCACAAATTTAGAAGATCATTTAGCCTGGAGAAATAGTTTGCTGCTTTATAAGAAAGCCCTCCGTAAAGCTAGAACATCTTACTATTCCTCACTGATTGAAGAAAATAAGAACAACCCTAGGTTTGTCTTCAGCACTGTAGCCAGGCTGACCAAAAGTCAGAGCGCTGTTGAGCCAACTATTCCTTTAGCGTTAACTAGTAATGACCCATAACCATCTCACAGATGTAACATTATCTACAGCTACTTTTAGTACCATTGACTTTCATTTAGACTCTTTTTCTCCAATTGATCTTTCTGAGTTAACTTCAATAATTACTTCCTCCAAA
>VUQR01010883.1:11996-24474 GCA_015108515.1 Hemichromis elongatus | reverse complement strand
AATGAACCGCAACCACGTAAGCTAGCGCAATAATTTTTTTTGCATATGAAACCGGAGAGTTTGTACTTACATCCTATGCCATCAGCTTGTCCTAGGTCACTGTTTCCTTCCACATAAAGCTTTGCAAAACCACTGGCAGCAACAAAAACATAATATTCCAGAAACACGTTTTGCCAATCCGATCAGCTGTTCATAACACTTCCTACATTAGTTCAGAGGTCAGCATGAACTATTGTAGGTCCGCCATTTCCTGCCCGAAACCGGAAGTGACGTCATTTTTGTGAAAATTGTAGGGTTTTTTTTCCTTCAATGGCTAATAACCCATCTCGTATTTTTAAAATTCATGTTTGACTTTATTCTTTTCTGTTTAGTTTCTTGGAGGCTTAGAACTGTAATTGCACTCCTGGAAATATTTATTTTGATGCACAAGCTGTTTTTCTTGCAAATTTGCATTATAATATTTATTTTCGTTTTTCATGCAGAATACAAATATTGGTGTATCTCAAAAATACAACTATGAAGACACTCAAATTAAACTATTGGAAACTATTTTGTGCAACTTTTTTGTATTTACAGTTTTGAGGGATAAACCTCTCAAATTTCTCTAAATAGAAAAATATGTAAAAAAAAATAAAATAAAACGATTTTCAATTTGTTTGTAGTTTATTGCACTTTTTTGCTGTTTAGGTAGTTACTATGGACTAAATGATTACATATTATTAAAATTTGGGCTCTAATGGTTGTATTGATGTATAACAACTTGAAATGCTCCCAAAAATGGCTCTACAGCAGGTAAAATATAAAGATAAGCTCTGGCGGACTTGGTTCTATGGTAGGTCTTAAAGGGTTAATTAGGTCCATTTGTGTCCCCTGTCTGTTCCTCTATCTGTTTCATCACCCTGTGTTTGTGTTCATTTGTGGTGTGAATCCTCATGTACATTATGTTTTTGTTGCTCCTTTGTATTTATTGTTATTTATTTATTGTTAGTGTCTGCTACCCTCTGTTACTTTCTGTTTTACATTTGTTTTGGGGGCAGTATGACGATTAGTCCTATTGCCTCACAGTAAGAAGCTCCTTGGTTTGAGTCCAGCACAGCAAGGAAACAGTTGAATAGATCCACCCATTGGCTAGACGGTGGAGAGTCAGATCAAGAAGTTGGCAGACACAGAATGGAGGCAGCAGGTTTAAACCTGATAACAATGCTTTTATTCACAAATGACTTTGACATAGGATTATGACTGTGAACTAGATAATTAAAGACATGAGCAAACATGAGCAGTGAAAAGAAAAGGAGAAGGAACATGAATAAAAATGTGAGCTATGAGCATGAATCGTCATGAGCTAGGGAGACAATTCAGGGAGAGGATTGTGGCTCAAGCGGGGAACACAGAGAGATAAATATAAGTGATGGCGGTGATTGGCCTGCAGTGCCGTGCAGGAAAGGCGGACGCACCTGCACAGCATCCGCAATCATGCCCTGCCGCCTTAAGTGTTTGCACCGGGTCCTGTGTTTTGTTGTTGTTCTGTTGAGCGAGCAGCGGGAGAGCTGCAGCTCTGAATGTGTACAGCAACCGTTGGAGTGTGAATAAAAATGCTTAAAAGCGTAAACGTGTCACCGGGTCTGCCATGGTCCGTTACAGTGGTGCCGAAACCCAGGAGGGGAGGCACGGCAGACCCAGGACCAGGCCAGCAGAGGGTGGAGCTGGCGCAGATGGCGGCCGAGCTGGCAGCCATGCAGCGGGAGCAGGCAGCGGTGTGGCGCTCCCAGCAGGAAGAGCTGCAGGTCCACACAGAGCACCACCTGCAGAGAGTGAAGGATCTGGCGGCCCTGATCTGCTCCTGGCCGACACCGCCGCCAGCCCCAGCGGCGTTCATTGATGGCGTGGAGGTGGAGGAGCTTCCTGTGTCAAGGAAGCCTGGACATAAGCCCGAGGTCGGCCTGCAGGCCAGACCGGCCTCATCTCCATCAGAGGCCGGAGCGCCTCGTGGTCCCATGCATCTGATACCCACCTGGCTGGCTGTGAGCCTCGGGGCCGGAACGGGCGCTGGAACATTCCAGAGCCCCTCCACGCCGTCAGTTCTTATTGATGAATTGATGATAGCTCTGAAAGATATTTAGCCTTTCTTTAGCCGATTACATGAAGTCTGAAGAATTTCTGGTTCGGTTTTGTTTGGCCCAACTTCTGCGCATTTAAGTAACTGCTCTTTTAATCATGGCTTGTTTTCGTTTTGTTTTGTAGTTGTAGAAGTGGTTTATATGAGATTTTAGCTAACATTCAAAGGTTTCTGTAGATACCACATTTGTCGGGACTTATATTTCTGACCCCGTGTTATCACCGATTAAACGTGACCTCCTCCATGCCCCCTGGTACCGGGGGCATGGGGCTTAACAGTATAGCAGCGATGATCAGTGACCAGCATTATGGCTTAATTCCAGGAAAAACACTATGGATGCATTGTTTTACTTTAAGAGTTTTAATGGAGAAGTATAGAGAAAGTCGGAAAGAGTTGCAGTGCCTCTGTAGACAGAAAGCATGTGAAAGGGTGCTAAGAGAGGAACCTCGGTCAGGGGTGTCAGAGAAGTATGTGAGGGTGGTCCAGGACATGTGAGACAGTGAGAAAGTGGTAATGTGTGCAGTTGGAGTGAAAGATAAGTGGGGATAGGATTTCATTGCGGATTGGCTCTGAGCCCCTTTTTGTTTGCAATAGTGATGGACAGGTTGACAGATGAGGTAGGGAAGGAGTTTCTATCGGCTGTAATGTACACAGATATAACTGTGATCTGTAGAGATACAGAGCAGGTGGGAAAGAACTTGGATAGGAGGAGGTATGCTCTGGAGAGAAGGAGAAAAATCAGTAAAAGCAAGACAGAGTATATGTGTGGATGAGAGGGAGATAGGTGGAAGGGGGAAGATATAATGAAGGTAGATGAGTTTAAATACCTGAGGTCAAAGCTATAGACAGTGCACAAGAGAGATGTAAAAGAGTGCAGGCAGTGGAATACCTGGAAATGAGTTTTAGGGTTGATTTGAAACAGAAGGAGAGGAGTAAAAGTCAAACCAAAGATTCACAAGATGGTAAAGAGACCTTATATGATGTATGGTTTAGAGACTGTGGCACTGACAAAGTGACTAGAGGCTGGGCTGGAGGTAGCACAACTGAAGATGCTAAGATATTAAATTTATTTGGAGTAACCAGAATGGATAAGACTAGAAATGAGTAGACATCTCAAAGTTAGGGAGGCTGACATGGATTGAAGATTGAAATGGTTTGAGGATGAGACAGAAGAGGGACAATGGGTATGTTGGATGTTGAATATGGAGCTGCTAGGCAGGAGGAAAATTTCAGAGAAGATTCATGGATGTAATAAAGGAAGACAAGCAGAGGGTTGCTGTGATAGAGAATGATGCTACAGATAGGATAAGATGGAGGCAGATGATCACTGTTCTGACCCTTAAAAGGAGCAGGCAAATAAAGAAGAAGAAGGCACAATAGGGAAAATCAGGAGAACAGAGAAAAGTTGGTAAAAATAAAGATAAGGTAAAGGAAACCATTCCACTTTTCCAACTTTGTTATTCTGTTTATCCCAGTGTATTTCTGTTCCCTCCCCCCAGCCTCCTTCCTGTTTGTGCTTGTGTGTTACAATGGCAAGCTATACTGATATAAATATATTAGAAATTGGACTGCTGAATAGGGACGGTTTTATTAAAGGCATACCAGCTCCTGCATCTCAGCCTTGTTGGTCAGTGATGACCAAGAAAATGGGTTCAGATATTTTGGGTTCACATTGGCTAAAGTGTTATCATGCTTACCTAAACACATGGTTAATATCATTCTTTTTTTATGAAGACTTTATAGGTCAGGGCTTCAAGTGAACATGTGTTAACCACATCTTTACTGGCAGTTATGCTTTACGTTAGCTTTTGCTTTTAGTTTAGTTTGCTGGAGAATTGAAAAACATGTAACACCAGGTAAAAGTGTTTTTGCTTAATTATCAGCTTTTCCTAGTATAACTTCTGAAGTAGGTAGGCCCTATACTAAGAGCTTTTAAAAAAGCCAAATTTTCCTTCTGGTTCTTTGAAGTTGTGCTAGTTGATTGTGTTTTTTGATTCCACGGTTAGAAGACCATTGTAGTATACTAAAGACTGCTGAAAATGAAAAAGGAAATGATTTTCTTTTACACTGGTATGTTAAACTTCGAGTTTTAGCTTTTCTTCAGGTGATATTCTCTAGCTGCTTTCATGTGGCAGTTATGTCATTTGAAAAGCAATGAAAGATTCCTGACTGACCTGCTGTGCAATACTGTGTGTGCCTCTGATTCAGGTCTGTGGTTTGCATACTGAGTTGGAAACCTAACTGCAGAAACAGGTGAATGCCTCAGGATCTTCCAGAATCCCAGGATTCATTTTCTTACATGAAGAGAAGTAAGAAAGCAGTTCAGATGATGAGAATGTATAACTGTGTGACACCAGAACAAATGTGGATTTTATTCTCCAAGCTAGCAAATTTTACTAAAAAAACATGAACAACACACATTGTTGGTTATAAATGTCTAATCCTAGCCAGTCATCTGAAAAGTGTAAGGGCCATTATGTGACCCAACTGCCACTGCAATACAAACTTCAATCAAGGTCAGAGTTATAGGTAATATCACAAGCTGACCATCTCCTATTGCCAGTTTAATTCACTTTTAATATTAATAAACAAGTTCATACTTAATTTCAAACTGAATTTCTGTTATTAGTGAGGCCCACCTGCAGTACCTTGGCAGCCACCCAGGGGTGCCTACCACAATCTCCATGCCCTAAACATAATCCAGTCCTGTTTACCACATTTAATGGGCAACAGAGCTGTACTGGCCATCTGACGTACCAGGCAATACCCGAGGAGGAGACAGAGGAGGCTCTTAAGGACTGTTTTGAGTCTACTGTGTGGGAGGTGATTTGTGACAACCATGGGGAGGACATCGACAGTCTTTTGACCTGCATTACGGATTACATTAACTTCTGTGTGGATAACACCGTACCCACCAGGACCGTGCAGTCCTCAAGCAGAAAAGGAGGGCAGATCAACTGTGTGGGGTGATGGAGCACATCTTCAGCTTGAGCCTGAGGCTGAAGAAGAGTTCCACAGCTCTGGAAAACCTCTTGTGTGGTACCAGTGCAATAGACTCCACATCCCAAGGACCTCAACAGCTACAGGTGGGTGGCTCTGTCATCCCACCTTAAGACCCTGGAGCAACTGGTTTTGGCTCAGCTTTGGCCCCTGGTAAGTTCATAACTGGACCCACTTCAGTATGTCTACCAGCCTGGCATTGGAGCAGATGATGCCATCATTCACCTCCTACATTGTTCCCTCTCTCACCTGGAGACCGCTGGGACCACCGTGAGAATCATGTTCTTTGATTTCTCCAGTACCTTTAAACACAAGACTTCCCACAGTCCTGAAGGACAAGATGGAGAACTCGGGAGTAGACCATCACCTCACATCATGGATACCTCACTGCCTGACCACAGTTTTTTATTTTGTTATTTAACCTTTATTTAACCGGAAGGATCCCATTGAGATAAAAAAAAACAAACCCAAAACTCTTTTTCAAGGGAGACCTGGCCAAGATAGACAGTTACAAAAATTACGCTATTAAACACATGCAGCAACAAAACACATACATTCAAATAAATGAAAAATAAAATAAAAATGAATTAAATTACATTCAAATAAAATTCTAATAAAATGACAAACAATCTAATTGAAACAGTTGCATGCTATGGACTTGGCCTCGAGGATGTTTAGTTTTAACTAAAAAGCACTAAATGAAATGAATTCTGTCATTTTCTAGTCGTTCTGCAGTTCGTTCCAAGCCAAGGGAACTAAATGGACAAAAGCTCTTTTGCCAAATTAAATTCAGGCAAATGGAACAGAAAACAACCAGTAACCTTGCAGACAAAGAGAATAATGACAAGCATGTTTCACTGCAAGCAGGGAACATAGATAGGAAGGCAGCAATCCAAGTATTGCCTTATACAGACGTGCACAAAATTGTTGGTACTATTCTGTCAATGAAAGAAAAACACACAATGGTCACAGAAATAACTTAATCTGACAAAATAATAAATAAAAATCCTATAAATCTTAACCATGAAAGTCAGACATTGCTTTTCAACCATGCTTCAACTGAGTGAGTTTTTCTTTCATTGAAGGGAACTAACAATTTTTTCCACGTCTGTATATAAAACTGAAAAAATTAGAGTTCTTTCGGCTGGCCAAAGTAGGCCATCCTACCTGAGAGTATAACTGACAGTGGTGAGACTGAAATTTAAATAATGAACCGTGATAAACAGTATCAACCATTTGAAGACAATTACCAGAAGCATTCATATAAAGAATATCTTCATAATGCAGCGCATGTAAAAACATTGCAGCAACAAGCAGCTTCTTTGTATTAAAAGAAGAACAGAACTTATTTTGAAAATAATATCTCAGTTTTAACTTCAGTTTGTTCATTCTCTACATGTGGTTTGGGCTGTGTGTCAGACAGGGTTGTCCACAGTACCGGGGCCCCACAGGGAACGGCTCTGGCTCTGTTCCTCTTCACCATCTACACTACAGACTTCTCACATAACTCCACCCAGTGCTTCCTGCAGAAGTTCTCTGGTGACTCTGCAATAGTCAGCCTCATCACTGATGGGAATGACAGGGAGTACAGAGAACTGACCTATGGCTTTGTGGACTGGTGCTAGCAGAACTACGTCCAGATCAACACTAGAAAACACAAGAAGCTGGTGGTAGACTTCCGCAGGCACAAACATCCTGCACTACAACTACTGAACAGCCAAGGTATGGACATTGAGGATGTGGACAGCTACAGGTACCTTGGTGTTCATCTGAACACTGGACTGGTTTCACAATTCAGACGCCCTCTACAGAAGAGTGCAGAGTAGACTGTAGCTGCTGTGGAGGCTCAGGTCTTTTGGAGTGAAGGGCTAACTTTTGAAAACCTTCTATGACGGGTGGCCTCAGCCTTCTTTTTATAGTGTGGTCTGCAGGGATGGAAGTATCTCTGCTGGGGACAAGAGGAGACTGAACAGGCTGGGAGGGCCAGCTCTGTTTTAGGATGCTCTCCGGACCCATTGAAGTTAGTGAGTGACAGGAGAATGGTGGCTAAGCTGTCATCCCCACTGGACAACATCGACTCTGACAGCCCTGAGCAGCTCCATCAGTGGCAGGCTGCGGCACCCACGATGTGGGACAGAGAGACTCCGCAGGGTTTTCCTTCCTACTGTTTTGTATGGTTGTATGGTACTTAATTCTATTGTATATAGCATTTTATTCTATTTTGTATAGTATGTTATTCTATTTTATCTTATTCTATTAAATATGTTTTTTTTCCTAATTTTTACTGCTCCTAATCTGTACTGTCTACTTTCTATTGAGTGACCAAAAAAATTTCCCACATGTCGGACTAATAAAGGCTTCTCTTCTCTTCTCTTCTCTTCTCTTCTCTTCTCTTCTCTTCTCTTCTCTTCTCTCATCTTATCTTTTTATACCACAAAATCAGAAGGACAGTTGCCTTGACGTGCTTTATAATGTAATGTAAAGACCCTGCAAAACAAAGAAAACCCCCCACAACCCCACAAATCAGATGACCCCCCTGTGGGCAAGCACTTGGCAACTGTGAAAAGGAAAAGGAAAAACTCCTCAGAAGGAACTAGGCTAAGAGAAGGGCAGCCATATGTGAGAACTGGTTAGGGGCGAGGAGAAAGAGAGCGAGAGAAAAATAATAACTTAATAACAATGATAAATACTGAGGTCTTGCAGGACAAGCACATAGATTAGTCCGCTGTCAGTGGACTTTAGTAGAACCTTCACTAAAGCTGTTTGTGTAATTTGATGAATTCTGAATCATGACTGAAACTTGTTTCAAATATACAGTTCCCCTGCTGATGATCAGTTACCTGTTTTAAAAATACTCTTTCAGGATTTGGAATTCGAGCTATATTTGGTTCCAGTAGCATTGAGGAATCTTTAAATCATTTTTGACCAGGATATGTCCTTCAATATGGATATTGGGGTGAAACCCTCCATGCATGGTCAGGAGCTTCCTTGTCTTTATGTCAGTAGGTTCCATTTCCTCCATTGGTCAGCTTATTATCCCAGCAGGGTACCTGATCATGGGCAGGCCGTAGGACTCCTCAGGACTTGCCTGACCCTCTGCCGCTTCATGGTTCCCATTTGCTGAGGGATCCCCAGGTACTTGTAGCTGTCCTCTTTGTCTGCAATGTTGGCTTCTGGTAGTTCGATCCCCTCAGTTCTGACTACCTTTCCACTCTTCATTGCCATGCAACAACACTTCTACAATACAAATGACATCCCGATGTCCTTGCTGTAGATCCTGAGGGTGTGGATCAGTGAATTGATGTCTCATTTGTTTGATACAGGTTGATGTCTTCCATGTAGAGAAGGTGGCTGACAATTGCTCATTCCATAGTAGGCATATATTATATATATGTTGTTGTATATATGATGTTCTAGCTTTACATAGGGCTTTTTTCCAGGCTAAATGAAGACCTAAGACCCATTTCCTCTTCAGCTTACAAGTTATTTGCTTTAAGGTGTGCATTTGAGAGTTATACCAGGAAGTCAAGTACTTCTGATTTGTGGCTCTTTTTCACAGTCTGATGTAAAATTGTTAATGAGATAACTGACCCCTGTGAGAGTAGAGTTCAGGTAGCTGCTCTGCACTGTGTTGGCTCATGGCATTAAGGAACATAACAGTGGAGGAATTATATCCGTAAACGTAGTTCTACTATGATGAATTCTATTCCCCACTGCTGTGTAATCCATTATTGTAAATGTAAATATTATTAGGAAATGATCAGTCAAAAGAGCATTTTTAAGGAATACTGTTAAACGTTCAGTTTCTATGGCATATGTCAGAAAAAGATCTACAGCGTGATTAAAGTGGTGGGTGGGTTCTTTTACATTTTGAGAGAAGCTAATTGAGCCTAATAACAGCCTAATGCCATTATTAAGCTGTTATTTTTAGCATCTACATGGATGTTAAAATCACCCACAATAATTATTTTATCTGAGCTGAGCACGAGATCAGATAAAAAAAACTGAGAAATCAGACAGAAACTCTGTGTAAGGCCCGGATGATAAATGACAAAAAATGAATGTTTTTTTTATTTTATTTTTCCAGCTAGGGTGGACAAGGCTAAGCATCAAGCCTTCAGATCAACTAAAACTCTGTTTTGGTCTTCGGTTGATTAATAAGTGGAGTGGAAGATTGCCAGACTCCCTTCTTGGCCCGTGTTTCAAGAATTGTGACGGTATGACTCAGGGGTTTAAACTAACATAATCAACCTGCTGTAACCAGGTTTCTCAATACATCAATTATTAATTCACATAATAACAGGGATTTGGAAGAGAGAGACCTAATGTTTAATAATACACATTTCACTGTTTTACTCTTTGGTGGTTTTGTGGACACTATATTTTTTGTCTTTGAGATTTTGTGTGTGTGTTTAAATTGTGTTTTGCTGACTTTTGGTTTGTTTTTTGTAGTGATGGGAAGTTCGTCTCTTTTCAGAGAGCCGGGTCTTGTGGCAAGGCGCCCAAAGAAGAGCTGGCTCTTTTGGCTCCCAAATGGCTCTTAATTTATTATCATCTGTAGCCTTACTTGGCAAATATGAATGCTTTGTGTGTTGATAAACCCTTTTGCATTTAGTTTGTTTTGTTTAGAAGCCATATAATTGCCTACTTTTGTGTATTTGTTCTGTTACAAAAGCAGTATTTCTTATTTTTGTTTAATATTTTAATCAAACTTTTAATTTTAATTCAACAGAAAAACAAAACAAAACATTGGCTACTGAGTTTGCTTCTGTTTCTGTTCTGTGGATTTGTTGGCAAACAGTCTGTCCTCAGTGCAGGTTGACATTCAGAATAATCAAATCCCTCAGCTTGGATGGGCTGATGCGGTTTCTACTCTTAGTTAGCATCTGCTTCTTCTTTAAATTTCAGCCAGATGCTGCTGTGCTTCCAGGTGTCAGTCATATTCATATTTATGACATATTTTGCGACACACTCGCTGTCTACCATTTCACTAACTGACTGAGGGGTAGGATCGTGAGGAGCGATCCTGAAATATCGATACTTTCAATACCACCGCTTCATGTCGCAGAATCAGTTCCCATGTGAAAATATCAATATCTAATTTGATTACATTTGTTTTGTTTGTAAATATTTTTACAAATAAAAATGTTTTTGTGTGTGTTGTGCTGGTTTACAGGCAATGCCAGGCTGACCCTGAAGCCAGCCACACCCATCGCCCATCAGGCCTCGTCGGCTGCTGCTGATTATCCTCATTGGCAGTCCACTACTTAACAGTGTAGCTTAGCTTCAGTCAGCGCTGGATCAGATAGTCAGTACATCCCTGGCTCTGAGCTAAACCCGTCTTTTGCCCTTGTCTGTGAGAAATAGCTAACTAATCATCTTGTTTTGTCAGGAACCTGGGAAGGAGTGTGTTGTGGGAGCAGAGCACAGTTGTAAATATTGAGTGTTGGGATTTCGTCTTTCTCAACATGGACCACGAGCACAGCACGTGAGTCAGGAGTTACCATGGAAGGAGTCATATTTTGGAAACTGTTTGCATTTACTGTTCATTATTCACTGTAAATAATCTCACTGTCACTAATTAGGAAGTCCTGTGTTTTGGTTCTGTTCCTGCCCTGAACCTGACAGAACGTCTTAAAGTCATAATGCTGTTAGAATTATAGAATCCCAGAACAATTTAAAAAGATATCATGTGAGCCTGTCAAGGGCTCCTCACAGTACCCAGCATGCCATTTTCCGAGCTGCTTGTGATAAACTGCTGGGGGAGACCTAATTGTGGCTAACTACTAGCTACAGGGTTCTGGGTAGCTAGGCGTTTTCCAAGGGTGCAGTGCAGAGTCATGTCTCTAATTCAGTGATTGTGGACTGTAAACAGACTGTAAACAGGCAATATTTATTACTAAAGGAGGCAGAGGAGTAGCTAAACATATTAATACACATAATTAGCAGGTGATTCAACAGGAAGTGTGCTTTGGACAAACCATATGCACATCACACTGAAATAAGATGTTATCTAAAAGTTTTTAATTTAATAGGCTACTCAGATAGGCTACACAAAACACCACTGTTCACTGGAACAGGAAGTGATAGTGAGAACCAACACAAAGTGAGAGCTCCACCCAAAGGTCAAAAGAGAAAGAGGGTTGTATTTATTTTCCTCAATCAGTAAATAGTAAATAGAGTGATTCTTCATAGAACAAAAAAAATGCTTTAAGGCCCGTATTTGTCTAGTCAATGTTATCATCCATGTCTCTTTATTTATGAGTCTTTGTCTGTTCTCTGTGTAAGTCTGTCTTGTCCACTGTGTTTTATTTTAATATATGTCTGTGCCCTCATCTCCCTTATCTGTTCCCAACTATCTCTCCTTGTATTCCATGTCTCCTCAGTCTGTCATTCCTTTCATGTCTGAGTGTTTCCATGTCCTATTGTCAGGCTCGTGTTGTCATGTCTACATCCCATTTTGTTTCCTGTTTTATTTTGAAAAGTCTTGTGTTTCCATGTTTAGCGTGTTTAGTTTTGCTTCCCTTGTTCATTTGTCTCAGCTGTGTTTCCTCAGGTGTTTCCACTTATCTCACTACCATTCTGTATATTTAAGACCTCTGTCTCCCTCTGTTCAGTGTCGGTTCGTCTGTCTACCTCGCTTCATATTTCCTGAAATTCATGTCATATTTTTCCAGGTTCAGGCTCATGTTCATGTTTATATTTGAGTTACATTTACGTGTTCATATTTATGTTCTTTCATGTCAAGCTTTAACTTCACCACTTTAGGTCATAGCTTAGTATTGTTTCTTGTTCCTATGGTTTGATGTATATTAACATATTAATACTATATATCATTGTCTACGTATGATGTCTGTTTATTAAATATTTTAGAGAACAAGTGCAGCTTAATATGACCTGCCATGACACACTAACAAATCAATCTTATGCGTAAGCTCAAAAAGAAAGATCTGTAATGACTCATCTGCCTGCTTTCCTGGGTCCTGTCAAACTCAATACCAACATCATTACTCAAGTCCAATCATCTTCTTGTCAGCTTTCTTTGAGCTAGTCAGCCTCCACTCTACATGCTTTAAATCTCAGTGCTCTTTTGTCATTCTTCCTTTCAGACTTTCATTTGTGCAAGCCACTTCCTTGTCATCTCTGCCTCACCCGAGTCACTCACAACTCCATTCAAGCCTCCGCCTTCATCTTCACCACCACCAGCATCTAGACTCTTGTGCTAAATCCTCTCACAGCTGTAATTGTGGGGCGACCGTGGCTCAGGGGGTTGGGAAGGGCACCTGTAACCGGAAGGCCGCCGGTTCGATTCCCGGCCTCTCTGTCCTGGTCGTTGTGTCCTTGGGCAAGACACTTTACCCT
>VUQR01010882.1:0-10564 GCA_015108515.1 Hemichromis elongatus | reverse complement strand
TGCTTTGTCCTCTTTTTTTTTTTTTTTTTTTTCCTTTTTTTTTCTCCCCTGATTGGGCTGAAAACTAAGAGCTACTACTTCAGTGCAATTGGGAAAGATAACTGTTGAATTGCTACAAATGGAGATTAAATATATCACAGCAGATCAACTGAACACTGTATTTAAGAGAGACAGGAAAAAAACACACAAGCACTGTGCTCAGGACTTTGACTCAAACCATGTACACCAAACCTTCCTTTCACTTGGAGACATCTTTAAATCCAGCAGTTCTGCTTGCACGCACACACACAATGCATCTCACCTGCTTTTTACTGGACTGCACAACAGGGGGTCAATCTGACAGTGCACGTACCTGCCAGCGTTTCATTGAGATGCCGGCAAATTTATCTGGGTCGGTGCTTTTTGAGATTTAATGGGCGGAGCGAGCCAACGACTCAGCCGAGCCCAGAGGAGCAGCATTACCACAGACTTAACCGGACCACGGGTGTGTTGGTGAGACTTCACTTGAGCAGGTGTTCACTAAAGTGGGATGGGAGCCAACTGCGATTTAAATCTCTCTGATGGGAGGTGTTGGCCATGATCGACGGGGGGCGCCAGCGGTTTCTCTACAGAACTGTTTTGCCACCTGACTTTGCCTTGTTGGTATCGGAGTATCACGTGAGGAGGATATATTAAATTTAAAACAAAAAAGAACCAGAAATGCCAACTTCTATGGAACTTTCAATGGAGGGCGACAGGCATCCTTCAACAGTAGTTAAAGTTAAAGTTAAAGAACTCTCATCCTGTTATACTGTCTCCACAGCTGTTTTTGTCTGTGTAGACTTTTGTGCCATTGTGCCCCGTGCGTTCTTTCTTTTATCTCAGCTCTTTGTCATTCTTTCACCCGTTCTCTACACGTTCTCCATCTTTCGCCTACCCTCTTCACCGCCACCTGTTCCATTTGCACTTTTACCTTCCTAGCAGTGCTCTTTTGTTTTAAAGAGAAAATGAGATATATTAATCTTGGAATATTAAAAAAAAAAATGGGACTATTTTTATTTTTTTTCTCCCCCCACCTGTGTGCTCGCACCTCCCTGCCATTCCTCCCTCCACCATTCCTCCTCTCCTCCCTAGTTTTTTGCTCCTTTGTATGTCTGTCTTTACTTTACTGCTGAACTATTATTCTTGTACAGACTGTAAAATGTATTATTTTGTACAACTTTATTGAGGAAAAATAACTTTTAGAAGATCCCTGTGCCTTGATCACGACTGTACGTGTGTAATGAGCTAAAGTGGGTGTCATACTGCGCTGTATAGCTTGGCCAATCCTCTCCCAACTTCCTGCCTCCCTCGCTCTTACCTTCTCTCCCTTTCTTTATGCCCACCCCTCTTTCAGTTTCTCAGTCTCATTCTTTCTCCTCTGTTCTTCTCTCCCTGGAGATGGATGGATGACCATTTGTAGCTTTAGTAGTGTTTTGGTTTTAGGGTTTTGTTGTTTTTTTTCCTCCCCCACTTCCCTTAACCTTCCATCCTATCTTTATTATTTAAATGTCTATTTTTGGATCCATATACCCCCCAAAAAGATAAATATATGAAATGTATATGGGTTCTAAAAAAAAAAAAAAAAGTATTTTATTAGAATCAAATGAACCTTGACAATTGTACACTTGATGGTGTGCATATTGCGATAACTTAATCCTTTCAACTGAAGTTGTGTTTGGGATTTTTTGTTTTGTTTTGTTTTTTCTCTACACATTGAAGGGTTATAAGCGGGAGGTGACAGATGCAAAACATTGCTTGTTTCTATACAAATTGTTATTGTTTTTGCAAAAAAAAAGAAAATGGCCAAAAAAAAAAAGACAAGACCAATTTGTTTTTCTTTTCTGCTGAGGAGGGAGAGGGTCCTCCTGCCTAGCCTTGCACAGCAGAGGGCAGCCTGTACAGTATTAGCATCTCTCATTTCAGTGCCCTAGTCTCATTTAATGTGTACATCAAATATGGGTCTACTTTCTGAACAGGAGCTCTATGAAATAAAGATTTTTTTTCTTTTTTTTTTTTTTTTTTTTTTTTTTTTTTTTTTTGGTGCAAACAGCAACAACTTTGTCATGTTTTTGTTATTACACTCTACGCAACTCAAGTGATGGGAATCAACAACTTTATTTAACAAAAGTGCATCCAAGCTTTTTGAGTGTTGTGCTCTGCCAAATCGCAATCCTCATGGTAGTGGACTGCATGTGTCTCTAGCTCCCAACCAAAAAAATCTCTCTACTCGTTGTGGAAATCAATAACGTATCGGACCAAATCGCTGAATCTTTAACGGCGCTGACGTTTTTTAAAAAAAAAAAAAAGAAATCCATTTCAAACTTTCAAACTGACTTTTTCTGTTGGTCTCACTAACCTAAGCAAAGTTAAAGCTGATACCAAAGTCACAGTTGGGACAAAGATGGAGTGAAAGTGGCATCCAAAACCACATGCAGGTAATTTTCTACTACAAGGAAGTTGTTGAAGAGCATGTAATGAGGATGAATTATGATCTGGTAGTAGACGCGAGAGCAGGCGAGAACTGATGGATCTGAATTTGACCAAAATTAAACTTAAGTTCCCCCCAGTCCATTCAGATGCAGATATAAAGGAGAGGAGAGTGCGTAAGTCTAATTGAAGCACTTGGCAAGGACCAATCTTGGCTCAGAAGAGTGTAAACCTGAAAGAAATGTTATGTTTTTAAAGTCTGTATCTTTTGGACATTGTGTTAATACCTAATTCAAAGTCTGCTTATGGTGAGAAGTTATGCAGACTTATCGCAGGAATTTTGTTTGGCATATTTTTAAAGGTAAGGTTTGCAAGGTGACCGTGAGACGTGCATGGTTTGGAGATATGACACTAACAAAAGAGGCAAGTTGATGTATAATAAATGTACACTGCTCAAAACATAAAGGGAACGCCCGAACAACACTATGCAACTCCAAGTCCATCACACTTCTGTGAAATCAAACTGTCCACTTAAGAAGCAACGCTGACAATCAATTTCACATGCTGTTGTGCAAATGGAATAGATAACAGGTTGAAATTAAGGCAATTGGCACGACATCACCAATACAGGAGGGGTTTTGCAGCTTTCTGGCTGATGTTTTGGTCACTTTTGAATGCTGGCAGTGATTTCACTTTAGTGATAGCATGAGATGGAGTCTACAACTCACACAAGTATCTCTGGTAGTGCAGCTCACCCAGGATGGCACATCAATGCAATCTGTGGCAAGAAGGTTTTCTGTGTGTATCAGCATAGTGTCCAGAGCATGGAGGCGCTACCAGAAGACAGGCCAGTACATCAGGAGATGAGGAGGCCTTAAGAGCGCAACAATCCAGCAGCAGAACTGATGCCTCTGCCTTTGTGCAAGGAGGAGCAGGAAGAGGACTGCCAGAGTCCAGCAAAATGACCTCCAGCAGGTTACAAATGGGCATGTGTCTGCTCAAACAGAAACAGACTGAGGGTGGCATAAGGGCCTGACGTCCACAGGTGGGGGGTTGTGCTTACAGCCCAACACCATGCAGGATGTTTGGCATTTGCCAGAGAACACCAAGACTGGCAATTTCACCTCTGGTGCCCTGTGCTCTACACAGATGAACGCAGGTTCACACTGACCACATGTGACATAGGCGCCGTGGAGAACATTCTGCTGCCTGCAACATCCTCCAGCATGACCAGTTTGGCAGTGGGTCGGTAATGGTTGGGGGGGGCGCACAGCCCTCCATGTGCTCGCTAGAGGTAGCCTGACTCCATTAGGTACCGAGATGAGATCCTCAGACTCATTGTGAGACCATATGCTGGTGCGGTTGGCCCTGGGTTCCTCCTAATGCAAGACAATGCTAGACCTCATGTGGACCCACAGACTGTCTAAGAGTTGGCAGATGCTTTAGTCCAGGTCTGGGAGGAGATCCCTCAGGAGACCATCCTCACTTCATCAGGAGCATGCCCAGGTGTTGTAGGGAGGTCATACACACTACTGAGCCTCATTTTGACTTGTTTTAAAGACATTAGATCAAAGTTGGATCAGCCTGTAGTGTGTTTATCTACTTTAATTTTGAGTGTGATTCCTCCATGGGTTGCTAAATTTGATTTCCATTGATAATTTTTGTGTGATTTTGTTGTCAGCACATTCAACTATGTAAAGATTAAAGTATTTAATAAGAATATTCCATTCATTCAAATCTAGGATGTCTTATTTTTGCATTCCCTTTATTTATTTATTTATTGTGCAGTGTATATTAATGTAAAGGTTGTTGAAGTTGGAGTTGCCAGGCAGAAGGAAAAGAGGAAGACCACAGAGCAGATTTATGGATGTAGGGAAGGAGGAGATGCAGATGGCTGGTGTGAGAAAGAATGCAAGGGACAGGGCAAGATGAAGGCAGGTGATCTGCTGTGGTGGCCTCTACAGGGACCAGCCAGAAAAAGACTCTTTAAAAGTCTATGGCAAAAAGGATCTGAAATTTCCTCCGTATAATTTTATGGTTTGTATTCTTTATCATTAAAACTATAGAAGATTAAACCCAAAATTTTAGGGAATATTTAGCATGTGTAGCAGTGCTTTAGGCCTTAATCTAAAATCTTTATTGTTGCTCAAGTGTTCAGAGTGCTGTTTTATCTCAATCCTGAGCTGTTCAATGTTGGACTTTTCTTTGACTGCGCTTACAAAAACCAGCCCGCGTCACCTGCTAGCCCCGCCCACAGCGTGACGTAGCCTTTTCCTTCCTCGTCTCCGCTGCTAGTAAAGTTAGCAGTAGCACCTTTTAGCCTCCAGCAGCTGTCGGTGGCAGTCAGTCAGCCAGCCTGTCAGTTCGAGTGGCGGTGTGTGTTTGTGTGTGTATAAATCCCCCCTCTTTATTAACCCTCCCGTAGAAAAACCGAGGGCGGCCGGGTTGTTTCTTCGGGAGCCAGCTTGCTTCACCTGCGGTAAAAAAAAAAATATTGTTGTCCTCGCCGTCACGACAGGAAGAAGCCCTGGGACATGGCCAGACCAGAACAAGTCCTGTTGCTGGAGCCACAACACGAACTGAAATTCAGAGGTAACCGAAGAAGCGGAGGGCAGGGCCGAGCGTAGGTAGCTAACATAGGAGTCGTTGTAAATGAGAGCCAGTATTTGGATTTCTGCACTACCGAGTAGGTAAATGTGCCGTTAGCTGTAGATGCTGTGGCAAACGAGAGGGATATAGCTGTTAGCTGTAGTATACATTGTGTGTACGACAGTTGTGGCGGTGACAGGTGAAACGACACCGTGCGACGGTGCTAACTAGCTCGCTGGTGTAGCATCCAGCTAATCTCACTAGCAACAAGGCAAACTGCTAGCTGTCATTGCAGCGTCAGGGCAGGCCCGCCGTACCGTTTCTCTAATTCTCTCATTTGGATGTCATACTTTCACCTTTATACTCTGACAACATGTGAAACACCTCTATGTCATCTAAAGTTTCAGTTAAGCTTCCCCTTCGGTTTCGTTTCTACTGCCCGATTCCCTATTCTAGCATTTTCTACGTTTAGGGTGTCATTGCTTATCCTTATTACCATGCTATTTCACAATATTATAAGCTAGCCGGCAGGAGATTTGTCGTTTTCTCCCACTGTGCAACCCAAATTCCTTTACAGCTTTTCTGTATCCGAGCACAATGATTATAAAATTACGGACTGAGCTGCAGTGCCAGCAGTAATGATTATTTTCTTGGATAATTACCTTGGTGTATCATTTTTGCTGCAGAAATGGGTCAAGTGAGGGCCTAGGGTGATGGTATCAGTTTAAAGTGGGCTGTTCACTGATTGATTATTGCAGGGCTTTGGAAAAGATCTATACACCCACTCTGTTACTGATGCACACTCGCATCAACATCAGTTTCCAAAAACAAGCTTAACCTGTCAAGAAAAGTGTGAGGGACGTAATTGCTACAGAGGCAAAAGGAAAACATTAGCACTTAAGACACCCATCTAGTAATTTTTCTACAGCATCCAACATTTGGCTGAGGGTGTGGCATGAATTATAAACATGTGCACACTTTGCTGCTCTCGCCACTGTTTTAATGTTTAATTTGCTCTGTTTGTGGCAGTCTCTGTGAAGCCCCTCAAATACGATCTGCTCTCATATTCATGTTTGCAGACATGGTGTTTTAAAGTGTGTATTTTTGCACTTTTACCAACATTTCCTGGGAAAATCTTTGTGCACCCACTCTGTTTTCTTAACGTGGAGCCCAAGTGACAAAGAAATGCTGCATCTGTGCCCAAACTACGAGACAAATGTGTAAATTCACACACATGCATACACACTCAAGTCACTGCATTTCTTTCTTTGTCGTCCTCAGGCCCATTTACAGATGTTGTTACCGCCACCCTGAAGCTGACCAACCCCACAGATAGAAATGTGTGTTTCAAAGTCAAGACGACCGCACCTCGCAGATACTGTGTGCGCCCAAACAGTGGCGTCATTGATGCTGGAACCTCCATAAATGTTTCTGGTAGGGTATTTTGCATCTTCTAGCCATCCAGAAAAGTTGGTAGAGCTGTGAATTTAATGTAGAAGTTCAAAGGCTTATACTGATCCATTTTTGGGTCGGTATAACTAACTCTGTAATTAACATTAGCTTATTGGACTTGGTGGAAGTAAAACTATATTGAGTTGTTATAATTTAAGTGCTGGATAAGGTGTAATATACTTACATTTAACAGCTTCAGATATGGAACCGTAGAGCTGAAGTAGCATACACTATGTATTGTGTTGCAGCAATAAAATAAAGCGTCTCGTCTGCACTACCTGTAATGGATACTGCAGTCACCACCTGAGTTTATAATTACCTCATGCTTGCAGTCATTTTACACACACGGCTCCTTATGACTTTCCAAATAATCTGTCTAATCTGCACATAAATATTATATTTAAGTTAAAATTGAAAAAAAGACTTGTTTCTGACAACTAAAGCAATTTCTTTCTCCTGCAGTTATCATTTTATTTATTTTTTTGAGGGGGTATAATTTACTTATTTAAATGTTTAAATTTTGGAAACATTTATTCACAGTGTAAGATGGAAAAGTATCAAATGTTTAGATGTGAGACATTTTACTATTTCATGACTAAGATGAGATCAGTTTGAAATTTATGGCAGCAACACATAAAAAAAAATAAACAAAAAAACACACCACGTCCTCTGAACTAACAGAGGACGTGCACTAGAGGTGCATTTGTCCATTTTCAAGGAAGGCCTTATTTATTTGAGCGAGACAATAAAACACAGCATACTGCAACTATCATAATGGCATAAGTTTCTAGTAAAAGAGTCAGAGTACTGAACTAGCCTGTCTGCAGTACAGACCTTTTACCAGCCAAAAACAGCTAGAAGCTTATAACAGACAAAAATGGGAAACCATTCTTCTCCTAAAAGTCCAGCAAACTGGTCTAATTTCCTCTGTGTTTATGGGCTGTTGTTAAAAGAAGAGGGTATGGTAAACAACAGTAAACATGGCTCTGTCTCAACCTTTTTTGAGACAGGTTGCTACCATCAAATTCAAAACGGCTAGTATTTTCTTTCTCACATATTCTGTGTTCTATTGGTTTATGAGACATTCAAATGCTGCTTTCTTCATTCTGTCTTTGTTTTTGTCTACAGTTATGCTTCAGCCTTTTGACTACGACCCCAATGAAAAGAGTAAACACAAATTCATGGTGCAGTCCATGCTGGCTCCATACGACATGACTGACATGGAAGGAGTTGTGAGTACCTGAGCCTAATATTTTATTACTGGAGAATCTGAAGGGTTTAAATTTCTTTAGGTACAAGACCTTTTGGCCCTGAATGTAGTTTAGTTTATTTGCGTTAGCACCATCTGTGTCTTCCATAAGTCATATCTTCAGCTGAACTCTTAAATAATGTAGGTTACTCAGTGTAGCTGTCTCATTGCGCAAAAGCAATTTTAAAACAGTTCAACCAATCGTATACATTTTTATACACCTCCATAAGCCTAAAAATGTAAAGAAGGTCATTTCTGTTGAGAATTTCAAAAATGTACATACTTCAAAGGAAAAATGAACTTATGTGATACCAAAAAAGAGAAATCTAAAGATTCCGTTTTTTCATTTTCTTGTCAACAGTGGAAGGAGGCAAAGCCTGAAGAGCTGATGGATTCAAAGTTGAGATGTGCATTTGAGATGCCTCTAGAAAATGACAAAACTGTAAGTGTTTCTTTCACTTCAGCATTTTCCACGTCACTTAAAACATTCACAATCACAGTCGCATTTTATCATATTCTCAATGAGCTCCACAACCTTCCAAACCTTCTGTTTGAGAGGGTCAGCCAAACAAAAGGTTGGGTAAAACAGAGGGCAGCATTAAAGGTTGAGGTGCTAAAAGAGCTCGTTTTGGACAGTGGATCAACTGTTAGGCTGTACCAAGGCCAAGTGTGAGATAAATAAGTAACATCTAGATTTGTGAATCATGTCAAGCTCTAGAATAAAAGTATGGAGTTGAAAATGCACACAATAGGTTCCCTTCAAAGAATAAAATCAGATGAAGCCATTTAATTTCAGTTTCAGTGGAGTACAAGTTTGTTTTCTTCGATCGGCATTTTTTTTGTCTTGCATCCATCAGCTACACATCACCGTATCACCCATCTTGTGATTTATTTTATTTTATTTTGTGATTTGTTTCCACTTTAATCTCCATGCTATGTCTTTGCATGTCCTCTCGTTCCTTTTTTCCTTCCCCTCTCATCCCACCAACCACTCCCCATCTTCACTCTCTCTCCACAGCATGAGAGTGAAATCATCAAAACTGTGTCTTCCTCTGCCTCTGTTAAGACTGAGCACTCTGTCCTGCCCAAGTCAGCCAGTGCCTCGCTGGATGATGGAGAAGTGAAGAAGATCATGGAGGAGTGCAAGCGACTGCAGATGGAAGTGCAGAGGCTACGGGAAGAAAACAAACAGATCAGGGTGAGACGTGCTAAAACAAATAAGAGACTGTGTGTCTGTCTCATATTCCAGTCAGACTTGTATTTTCTGCTCTAGCTCGTCTTCTCTTGTGCTAACTGAAGAGACATTGCTGTGGAGTTTACTCTTAGATATATGAGGAAAGGAAAAAGTCTGAAAGAATTTTTTTTTTTTTTTTTACAGAAAATATATTTTGAATTGTGCAACTAGTGCTGCATTACATTAATGAGAGCATAGAATGCAATGACTGGCTGAGTTTTCTCTAAACGCATTTTTGTCATTGCTGGAGTCCAGAGAATTGTCGCTAGACAGCATCTAGGTAAGAAAAGGAACTGCATTCAGAACAGGCCTTGGTCCGAATACAGTTGAGGATTTTAAAGAAAATATTTAATAACTGACATTTGCAACCATTAGAAATGCATTAGGAACACAAAACGGAATGAAAAGAAATGACTGAAAGGCAGTGGCCCATCCTGTATGTGGTATGGCTCATATCATTGTCAGCTCTTGATGCCGATTCTTATCTTTTGTGTTATTTGTAAATGTTGATCAAACTGAATAGCTTAATTACTAAAAAATTACGAGTAAATGTGATGTTCTACACCATTACTGTTGCAACATTTTGCTAACAGCTACACTTTAACCCTCACTGTAATATCAATACAATAGGGGCTTTTAATTGGAAACATAGAAATTAACATGGAAATGACTGAAGAGGTAAGTCGGTACTTTACCTTAAAGGAATGAACAACCACACCTGCTGTTCCCAGCAATGCAAATATCCAGGATGATTTCCCTCTCTCTCAGATAATGTTGTTGAACGGTAAAGATGCGCCACATAGCAAATAAAGTGTTGCCAGTTTATTACAACTTAGACCCTCCGGTGACCATTAAAATGTACCTGTAACGTGAATATGAACATGCAAATATGATTTTTGTTATTTAGATTTTTAAAAATGACACATTTACAAACCAGCCTTGTCATGCAGTTTGTAAATCAGATACAATAAAAAATAATTTTTAATTGTAGTAGTCATAAATAGGTGCATGAAAATTAAACCAGTCGTCAAGCATACTGTGTGTGTGTTTTCTGTAGTTTGATGATAATTAAAAATTTTTGACAGCACTTGAAGGCAGCGGCATTATAGTTGCAACAGAAAAGAAAAAAATAATCCATATGTAGAGTGGAGTGACAAATTCTACCAAATTAAAAGTCAACTTATGACTTGTATTTCTGATTCCTCGTCTTCATCACAGGAGGATGACGGTCTGCGGAAGAGAAAGGTGACACCAATGGGAGTCGCTCACTCCTCCTCCACCATGGCCACCACAACCATGAGGGACGAAGGCCTAAGCACCCGCGTGCTGGCGTTCTGCATCCTCTTCTTTGTGATTGGAGTCATCATTGGCAAGCTGGCCCTGTAGGGACACAGACGGACAGAGCACAGTGATAGACGGACGGATAGACAGCGTGCTTGGGAGGACGCGTGTCAGCAATGGCGACGGGGATGTCATGTCTTCTGGGTTTAATGTTGATCTGTTTCTTTCCTTTTTTTAACATTTAAGGCAATATGATGGTTTGGTGTTAAAAGAAGGCTATCCCAAGTTAAAACATGAGTGCGTGCATTTTT
>VUQR01010881.1:25578-42499 GCA_015108515.1 Hemichromis elongatus | reverse complement strand
AAAGTTTTTAACTTTTGTAGAATGAATTAAAACAAATTTCACTCTACATACTTAAATAAATCACTTCAAGTCAATTTAAGTAGACTAAGTTGATCCAACGTAATGTGATTACATTAAACAACTAAATGCCAAATGTGTTGGTTTTACATGGTCAAAAATTGGTTATTGTACTTGGTTAAATTACGTGGAAATAGGTGCCATGATTAAATTGTGTTCATCCAACAACAGATTTTTTTGAGTGTATATGAAGAAGCTATGTACTTTTCATTGGTGTGCATCGCCCCCTCATTTCTCTGCACCACCACTGATGTGCTCTAGGTAGGCTGGAAGCATTTCCTGAGTAATCTAAGGAGCTCTATATCACATCAAAATGAGAGGAAGATGTTGGGTAGTGTGATGCATGTGAGGCCAGAATTCAGCTTCAGTTTGTAGGTTACGGTCAGAACGAGGAGGTAGATAGTAGGATTTTGTGGGATCATGTGGGATCAGAGACACTGGATGGTAAGAAACAGGATGTCAGTGATTCAGGTAGCAGAATTAGGAGGAAAGGTGGCCAGGGTGAGGATCTGTCAGAAAGCACAAAGGGGTTGGAGAGTATTTTAAAACACTGATAAGTATGAGTGAAATGCTTCAGGTCATTGGCAACTAATGTCAGGGCTGGCCTTTACAATCTAGTCCTGTTGTTCAGCCAAAGAAAAAATAGCACAAACACTGCTTCTTGGTGGACAGCCTAAAGCCCAGTGTCGAAGTTCTCGGCTGCCCACTCATCCTAACATCATGTTCATGAGACATATACAGTTCAAAAGCAGACAGACTCCTCATTTGCAAGAGGATGAGCATCGATGGCACAGACTGAAACAGCCCTGAAATGCTCTACGCAATTCATCATTTCATAGGTTGCTAATTATTTGTTTTGTGTTCCATTGTGTGCCAGTCTGAGCTGACATTTAGTTATGAGGCATTAGCCCTTTTCTTTTGTATCTGAATTTCTTTAGAAAAACACAAAGAGAAAAACACAGCACTACTCTTTTTAATGTTTCCAAATTATTTGTTGCCAACTGTGAAACAGAAGTGGGAATCAGAGCTATTTTTCCCCCCAGGGAAACACAATTATGGCCTAATTGTAATATTTACCAGTAACACTTTATAAAGAGATAAAAATTAATAGTTTGTTGGTGGAGCCCTCCCCAACAACGCCAATTTCTCATTTGGGAATTTTAATTCCCCACCTATACTTTAGAGCAGAAATATCAGAATTATTTTTACAGTGCGCTACATACACATGTGGTTTGATCTCAAATGGGCCAGAGCAGTGAAACTCCATTTCCTGCAAGTGTAAAGAAGTTTAACCAATCCCTGAGCTATCTTAATTAAATATAAAAGTAAAATTTCAGCAATGTGTCTCAGTTTTTTTTCTACATGATAAAGAAATGCTGCTGAAATCATTGCCCAAATAAACAAAACAAAAAAATCCCCATAAAATTCCCTTAATGAAAAAACATTTAATTTTTCATGTAATTCTTTTTATTTATTATGTAACTACTGTGTATTAGTACAAATTTTCATGAAGGAGATTTTTGAAAGAGGTAGGAAAAGCTTTAAAGCTTGTGTACAGGTAGTTATAAGTCCCAAATTTGCCCTCCTTCACATTTTACAAAGCTGGGCCCAGTGTCTGACACCCTTGCTTTAGAGGGCCCAACAACGTATAGATACAGTAGATAGATAAGTAGTTTGTCGCTATCTGCTGTGAAATCAGTGCATTGCAGGATGTCTTCCATCAAGTTCACCACAGAAATTCAGTCATTACCGGGAATAACATTCAAAATAAAAATAGTTACGTCTCGTACAAGAGTAAACAATCCACCAGAAGTCAGTGTGTTGAACTTAGTATTCAAACAAAACAAAAAAATAACTGTATCAAAGAGTGTTTTCTACAGTCAATGGACTAAACTCTCAACGAGCGTGAGCTTTAACCAGCACAATGTTTTACATTGAAAGTTCTAAACCGGAAACGGATATATTTACCTCTGTAGGTTGAATCGTTGACGGCTAAGAGCTGAGCTGTCAGCCACGTCACCTCCTCGGAAGCAGTTTTCGCGTCTGTCCACGGCACACACGGATCTGTGAGCAGAATCCACGGAGTCTTTCTCTGTTTAGCGTCACGCGCACAGAGAGCGAGCCGTCCGACCGTGAACGCGCAGCTCGTCGCCTCTCTGTCCACGCCAGCACAGCTCCGCGTTTGCATTTTATGGGTGAGCGAGTGCGGACTGTCTCCTGAGAACGTGTAAGGCCCGTGAGGAGTTGCATTAAGTTTGTTTTGTTGGAGCATAAACAACATGAATATCTTCCGTCTGGCGGGTGACGTGTCACACTTGGTGGCTATCATCATCCTGTTGCTGAAGATATGGTGGTCCAAGTCGTGTGCTGGTAGGTTGACACTAGCAACACAGTGTGGCTGCTGTGCGATCATATCAGGGTTTTTAAACGGGGCTGTTTTGATTTTTCATCCGCGCTAAAGGTGAATGCGTGTGGCTGTGACTCAGTGAAAGTTCTCCTATCTGCTTCGCGCATTAAGGATGACATTTGCATGGTGCTGATTGTCTTGCACGAGTAGAAGCTACGTGGCAATGATAACAAAGTTAAGAGCAGCCTGCTCGACCAATCATACTGCTTTGTTTAAGTGAGAGAGCTGCACAACTGACTTGCAGACTTGCAAAAAAAAGGAAACTTTAAGGTTCTCTGTTTCTTCCTCTCACTTATAATTCCTCTCATTGTATTTCGCTTACAGGCATCTCTGGGAAGTCTCAGGTGCTGTTTGCGCTTGTCTTCACCACCAGGTATCTCGACCTATTCACGAGCTACATTTCTGCTTACAACACGGTCATGAAGGTAAGTTTCTAGGTCACACCCACACAGTTATACACATATTTCCCTGTCAGATTAGCTTTATGCTGAATGACCAGTTAGAGGCATTCATTTCTTGTACCAGCTGTGCTCTGTGTGTGTGCACTCACACACAGTATAATAAACGCAAAGCATAGATAAGCAAAAGTCTTCAACAAAGTTCATTTTTCCTGATCAGTGTTTGGCTCCCCCCTCAGGTGGTATTCCTAGCTTTGTCCTATGCTACGGTGTACTTGATCTACATGCGCTTCAGGAACACGTACGACTCTGAGAACGACACTTTTCGCGTGGAGTTCCTGCTGGTCCCAGTCGTCGGGCTGTCCTTCCTGGAGAACTATTCTTTCACACCGATGGAGGTAAAAAAAATTCTGTCAGAAATGTCTCAGTTTAAAAAAACAGCTTTAAAGTTAACACGTGTCTCTTTGCCCTCAATTCCACCCCAGATCATGTGGACCTTCTCCATTTTTCTGGAAGCGGTGGCCATAATGCCCCAGCTCTTCATGATCACCAAGACCGGCGAGGCGGAGTCCATCACCACCCACTACCTGTTCTTCCTCGGCCTCTACAGAGCCCTCTACATCGCCAACTGGGTGTGGCGCTATCACACGGAGGGCTTTTTCGACCAGATCGCGGTGGTGTCCGGCGTCGTGCAGACCATCTTCTATTGCGATTTCTTCTACCTTTATGTCACAAAAGGTGAGAAAGAACAGGATCTCTCGCTGCTACGCTACGGGGCAGAAGCTAGATGTGATCCATTTACGTTGGTAGGAGGCCACGCCAGAATTACGTTTGACTGATCAGCCGTTATTTGCACTGTCATTGTTAGGTTTATAGGCCTTGCCTGTTTATTTAACCAGGTATTGCACTTTCTGTTTATACTGATATAAAACAGCAAGCAGAAGTAATTTGCGATGAAATCTAGCCCACAGCTGTGCTCTGTGACTGGAAGACAGGATAAGTGTCCTTAATGTCAACTGCTGTAGTTTGCTCTAATGTGTTTGCTCACCTGCTAAACAAAGGAGTGGGGGAAGCTGAAAAACACTCCTTCACGCTCGCTGTGTTCTCACTTTTTTCTTCCTTTAGTGCTTCGGGGAAAAGGAAAGATGACCCTGCCGATGCCGGTTTAAAACAGACCCCTCCACCACAACTCTCCACCTTTCTGTGCCTGCCACACATCAGCATCTGACAGTAGATCCTTCAGCTGTATTTGTACTTTATGATGAAACTAATGGTCTGTGATTGTAGTTTAAACCATTTTCTTTCTTCTTTTTTTTTTTGTTGTCTGATCGGTTCTTTTTGGGTGCAAGTCTGTACGCTTGCAGGAGTTTACAGGGTTGTTTTGTCCATAAGATGCATGTGCGACACTGGAAGTGTGTCCCTAATATGCACAAGCCAAGTGAGCAGCAGCAGTACAGAAACAGTATTTGCGCACACTCGTGGGGTTGTTTTTTTTGTTTGTTTGGTTGGTTGTTTTTTTTTTGAAAGCATAGAGTGACTGTGACTCTGAAGGTGCTTACATCTACATCCTGAACACTCAAGAGTATTTTGAGCACAAAAATGTAGCTGCAATTTCTTTTGTGCAGCACTCAGGTGGGCTGCACGTAGTTCCCTTTCAGTATAAATCCTTCACATTTCACGGAGTCTTTAAAAATATGGTAGTGTTTGTACATTTGTGCTTCCCGATCTTTTTATCTCTTTCACTCTGTGCTGTTAGACACTCCCTGAATAGGTCACTGCATTGTATGCAAAACATTTCCTTTCCTCACTGCCAGTTGCAATCTGATATATTCTTTCTTCATCTTTTGTGTGTCAGTGCATTTTTACAGAGGAGAATAAAGGGCTAAAATGTGTTGTACGAAGCCAAAGACTGATAAGGTAACTGCTGCAATGTTTTAAACAGTTCTTCTTCTTATTTTTTTTGTTTGGTTTTTTTTTTATCTTCTTGTGTTGTTACCTTAACCAAATCACGTCATTGTTTCAGGGGTGGAAATGATGGGAATTTTTTTTTTAATGTATTGTATTTGTGTAGCAAAATAACCTATTTTTGACAAATACAAATGTATGAAATCATAATAAGATGAACTGGACACTTTTTTTGTGTGTGTGTGACTTTATTGTGCGATGAGTTCTTAATTCACAGTGAGGTCTGAGAGTGGTGCTGGTGTGGTGTTGAACAATGGAAACGCAATTATAGTTAAGTGATATACATGTGTAGGTTCTCATTCATCCGGGTCATTGTGGTCTTGGGAGCTTGAAAAATGGCAGCTGGGCTTCTTTAGGTTTTTTTTTTTTTTAAGATGTTTCGCCTCTCATCCAGGAGGCTTTTTCATTCTTAGAGCACCTGGTGGATAGTCTCAGGTTATAAACCCCTAGTGGGGGCTCTCCTCTTCTCTAGAGAAGCATCTTAAAAAACGAAAAGAAGTCCAGCTGCTTTCACATCGAGTAACTTGTCCTCATCATGCGTCCTTCACTGCGTCCTGTCTCTTTGATTTACCCTTCAGCGCAGAAAAGTTTTTCTGTGTTTGTATAGCACCTTGCTTCCTTCTCTCACAGCCCCTCCCACTGCTTTCGCAGCTGACCTGACAGAGAGCGGAGACGCAGCCAGAGCTGCCACTTTCTCCACCACCTTCACCTTCTTCACAGCTTTCCCTTTCCCCTTGTCGTTTCCAATGATCCCTGCCCCCTCCGCGGCACCTTTCCCCACGGCGGTCACCAGCTCACACCAAAAAAGCCTCTCCGCTCTCTTCCGGGCCTCCTCTTCCTCCCTTCTCCTCTCCTCATCCTCCCACTTCTTCTCCAGTCTTGGCAACCGCTCCTCTATGACTTCAGCCTCTGTCTGAACGGACTCCACCATGTGCCCAGCTTCACCCAGAATCCTCTCATGTACCTCCCTTATGGCACCTTCAGCCTCCTTCAGCATCTCATTGTTGTAGCAAACGCCTCCATTCTTAGCCACCATTTGGTCCACCTTCTCCAGAAGTCGCACCACTTGTTGTGAGCATTCATCTGTCTCCTCCTGACTGCTGTTATTAAAGACATGATACCCTCCTTGACAGCTGCCAACAAATTCAGTCAGCTCCTGGCTCTCCTCTAGAAAGTCCTCAATGCGTTTCCCCTTCAGCTGGTCGCCACAGGTGAACAGCACCATAGTAAACCTCATCACTCCAGGCCCAAACCTAGCCTTGATCCACTCAGAGGCCTCCCTCTCCTCATGGGTAAACCTGCTGAGCTGCAGAGTCACCAAGAAGGCATGGGGTCCCTGAGAAGACAAACCAACACACTGTCCCACCTCTGCCATAACCTCCTGAGAAGACAGGTGTGTGTGGAAGAGGCCTGGAGTATCAATGACAGTGATACTCCGCCTTCCCACTATTCCAGTCTGATTCTTGCATTGGGCAGTTACAGAACAGGGGGACAGGTCCACCGGGAACGCAGACCTGCCCAGGATGGTGTTTCCAGAGGAGCTTCTGCCTGTCCCGGTCCGGCCCAGCAGAACGATCCTCAGAGGCTCAGCCTCTGATGTGGGGGCCGATGCTTCACTGACTGCCAAACAGAGAGTCATGCGTGTATCATAATTACCTTTGACTATATTATAATCCATGCACTTGCAGGAAACATACACACTATTTAATCATTGGGGCACATTTACATTTCAAAGGCTAAGTGATTTTATCGTTCACAGCTTGCTAATCCAAAGTATTGCAACACAACTCTAATGGGCATACCTTCATGTGACGCAGCACTTTCAGATGACGACATCCTGATGGAGAAACTGTAGTGAAGCCTTCAGTATTGTTAAAAATGATGAAAAATAGCTGAAATCCTGGAGAGACAGAGACGGGCTGTGTTTGGCTGTGTCTGAGATACGCTCCTGTTTCTAGATCATTTGACCGCTTCAGTGCCGCTGCAATCTGGTGAGGAGCAGAGAAGCGCTGCTTGCACGCCGCCACCCTGACGCACAGTGTAACCAAACCCACAAGCAAATGATAACACGAGGGATATGTGTCAGCTTGCAGTGAAAACCGGTTGCAGACGTGTTATTAACGGAGCTCTATGAAAATACACTGGCCAACACGAGTGAGAAATAATACGTTTGATATTAATTTAAAGCTGTTGTTCCAAACTGTGACCGCTAGATGGCAGTGAATCCTCACAACGCATTAACGTCCACTTTACCAAAAAGATAGAGGAATAATATTTTCTGATATTAACAATTATTGGAATATCCTAAAGTAATGAAACTAAGAAAAGAAGACACATTTGCCCAAATGTTCCTTCTGTGTTCACACTGGTTAACCATTCCAAGCAAAGTTTGAGAATAAATCACGAAGAGCAATAGGTCGGGGAAGGGGATCTCCTGGTCAGCCTGGCCTAGAGCTGCCTTCAGTTCTTCAGTTCAGGACTAATGGTGCTTTAAGTTATCCTCACCAGTCTGGAGACTGGATGACAGGATGGCGCTTGCTTTCTAGTCCAGATGTGGTTGTCCATGTTCAATTGTAAGGGGCTTACTTATTAAAATGAAATATATTTCAGTAACTACTGTGAGCCCTGCTGTGATAAACACACAATAAACTGCAGATCTGACAAACTGCGTGAACAAAAATGGAGTATGACAGAATAAAAAGGTTCGACTGTTTTCACTTTATTTAATATTTATCCTATTATTCATTATTGCATCTATGTGCCACCCAGTTGTAAACATCAGAGAAGTTTGACTCAAATGCCACTCGCATATTCATTTTGACCACTAGATGTCAGTAAACAGCCATCTATCGTCCATCATTTTCAGGCCAAATACCATTTCTCTCTTCTCAGACAGTCTTCCATCTAAAAATGTATCACATTAGCAAGGAGGGAAGATTTTTGTTCCCTCTATATGATCAGGTCGACCTGATATGACATAGCACAAGAACAGTGATGTGCATTAACTGATGTATGGTGAGCAAGTTTCTTCTGATACACATATTAAATACCATAAATGCTTTTTTCAGGGGGGAAAACTTCTGCTTTGATCCCACCTGTAACTATTCAAAGTTTGTCAGAGCTGACTCTATCTTAATAAGAATATGAACATCACGCTGTTGTAGTCCTTTATTACACAATTGCACTTATCTTCTCTTTTAAGACGAATAATTTCAACACATCCGTAGGGGGATGTTCTCAGCAGATTCCTCCACTAGATTGTATTGTTAAACGAAATAATGTTCAAAGCTGATGTCTCCACGCCTTCATTTTATCATAAAGGGATGGGGGTGAAATAACAAGCTGCTTATCTCAAGTCAAACTCTGCGCTCCTCTTTGTTTAATTAATAATCTATGTAAGTGTGCCATCTTCCAGCTTCAAATGGGCGCTTGAAGTCATTCCAATTGATTTGAAATTGCATTAAGCGATGATGGATTTCCAGCCTTAACAAGTACAGAGTGAGAGAGCATGTCAAACAAGCACGAGTGCATTAGCAGCTGTCAGAGAGTACAGGGGCTTTTGAAATCAGACATGCAGGCATTGATTTTCTCCTAGAAGTGAGGACATGTAGGAGATACAAACCACCTCTAAATTCAGTCATCTGGATGTTTGGGATGTTTAGATGTCATTTCATGAATAGTACATTCATTACCACAGCTCGTTTATGTGGTCACATGCTGATTCAGCCTCTCAAGGCTGGCTTAATCATTTTTATTTTATTCCTAACATATTGCACTTCCATAATAGTATTAACTGTGGCAATGCGCAATAAGGTTTCATTTGAAAAAGCGTCCCATTAAAACGGCCATATGCTGACGTTGGTTAAAAGGCACCGAGCTGAAAGGCAAGGCCATTATATCCTATTGTGTTCTTACATTCTAATATGCTTTCAGCACACTCGTTTAGTTTGCTTCTCTGTGGTAAATAAACCAGAGAAACCTCCTCGAACCAAACCAAACGCAGCCGTAATTATTCAGTTACAAATGCAAGTATGACAGCTTTTCGTAGTCTGCCAAGCAAGCAAATGCTTCCATTTGACTGAATTGTTGGAATTTAATGGGTTTGTTTACAGCTCCGACAAGCAGCAGCGTGGATGTTTTTGCGCTGTAGTGAGTAATGGGTTTTCAAGTCATAACAGCAACGATCTAGCTTAATTTTTCCACCTAACAAGGTTAAATGGACATGATATTAGAAAAGATAAACTAAAGCCAAAGAAGTGTGCAAAAAAAAATAAAAAAACCTTTTCATTTCCCATACTTTTCATTATCTTGGGTGTGACAAATGTGCGACATGAGCTTGTACCTGCCTGTCATTAAAACACTGATTTACAGTCAGGAAACAAGGGGAATGTCTAAGTCACGGGGTCTAATTTGGATTTTATGTATGTAAATTAACACTAAAGTTTGAAGGATGCAGGTGTTTGAGCTGATATCAGGATGGGCTGTTAGGGGGTCTCTCCCATTCTACTTGATTCCTTACTGGAAGACACGTTCCCTTACTGGGAAGCTCCTGAGTCTCTGCGTCATCTTGAGGAATGTCCGCGGAAACAGGCACGTCGCCATCTGCGGCATTCACCGTGCCGTAAGAGGTTGGCACATATTGTGACAACAGGCAGCTGCTTCCACCTACTGGGTCTGAATTCCCAAACTCAAAGATGGAGTTTCTTTCACTGATCTCCAGTCCGAAGCTCTCTAGCATGTCCATTACTGATGGCGTGGATGGGCACGAGGGGTTCTCCTCCTCAATGAGACTCAGCGTTGGCAAGATGTCCACCAACTCTGCCATCTCCATCGGCCGGATTACTTCAGTGATGCTGGAAGGGAAGTCCTGTTCTCTGCTGTAGGACTCCTGTGTGTCCAAAGTTGGATAGTCCACTTCCAGCTGTGCGGCAGCAGCTGGCTTCAATCCAGACTCCATTAAAGCACTTGCAGATCCCAAATCTGACTGGCCAGAACTTGCCAAGTCTGCAGGGAACTGAGTGGTGATGTCTACAGGGTACCCTCCCTTCATGACACCCTCCATTAACCCCAGCGCAGCCTCTTCAGAGACAGCTGGAGCTGAGACCTCGGCAGTGGCGATGTTTGGCGGAGTTGCACTGCCCGAATTCTCTGAAAGGGAAGCAAGAAGAAAATAAGGCCTAGAAATAGAAAGTATTTATCTTGGTTTTAAAGCATCATTTGTTCTACAAATTACAGTTAATTATTGTAATAGCAGTTATTATGACAGAGCAATGGTAGCAGTTTACTGTGTTAATGCAGTTTTCCAAATATTCATTCAATTTTCCCTCAAGTGTATCAGACATATTTTCTGTTTGGCCAAGTATAAAGTCCACAGGTTCTTTCCGCTGCTGCTTGATTTCAGATTCATCATATATGATTTAAAAATATAATTAGTCTTATAAATAAAATAAAATGATCTGGATCAGGTGACCCTGAATCCTCCCTTAGTTACAATGTAGTCGGTCTAGGCTGCTGGGGGCTTCCCATTATGCACTGAATTTTTCTTCTTCACTCACTATGTGTTTATACACCACTATACACTATACATACAGATTTTAAAATTATGTAAATAAGTAATTAATTTCATGTTAAATAATGTTTTGTCTCAGGCTATAAAGTGTATTCAGTGCTACATGTGTACACTAGCATGACTGCAGTACCTGTAATGGCTCTCTGTGCTAATCGATGGGGCCATGACAATCGGGCAGTCAAACTCTCCTCCTCCTCACCATCAGGACATGGTGGTGGGTCTCCTCCCATCACCAGGCCTAAAGGCACCGCCCCCACCCACTGCTTGGACCGAACACACTGTAGACAGTCCATAATCCAGCGGGCATCTCTCCAGACCACATCCAGACGCTAATGAAACATAAAACAGGCAGTAGAGACAGTAATGCTTTTGTCTCCAATTCACGTTTGTCTCCAATTCACTTTCATTATAAAATCTTTACTAATTAACTTTTTTTTAAATATAATTAAGTCAAATAAAATGTGGATTTGGCAACAACGGAAGCAAAGATAAACCTTGTGTCACAAGTTTTCCCGTAAAGTATTGCACTCTGCTTTTGTTGCTCAGGATCTCACCTGTGAAAGCTCACTGATGTGGTTCAGCCGCTCCCGGGCCTCCTGCACCTCTTTGGTCTCCAGCGCTTCCCGTAGAGCTTGCTGGGCAAGGTGAGTGTCCAGCTCCAGCCTCACCCAGGCCTGACAGTACTGCGAGAGGAAGTCCCGTTCATATGTCCAGAAGTGAACTGGGTGACAAGCCAGAGTGGAGGAGAAAGACAAATCACTTCATTAAAGCCAGGAGGAAAAAGCCACTGAATTGATCAGAGCACTATACTCAACCTTTAATGAGAAGAGAACAGTGAACTGCATTAGACTTTGTGCCTCAGTGTGCTTTCTGCATATCTTTGCAGGGGATTTATTTAACATTTAAAACTGTAGTCTCGTTTAGACAGTATGCTTTCTGTCTGGCTTGCTGTTTCTGGGTCCCTTTTCTCATCACTGAAACACTCTGTGCTACCATTACCAATACATCCACTGGATATACAGTTTTCCACTTACCCAGCTCAAAGATCTGCAGAGGCATGGTGAGGCCAGGCTCCTTGGTCCCCACCAGAGGCCAGTAACTGGAGCTAAAGTCCTCACTTGGAGGCAGCAGGAGCAGCATGGAGAGGTTATCTCCAAACTGAAGCAACTCCCGGGTGTACACACCATATTGATAAGCCTATCGGAAACACATTTATTCAAATACAGATGAGAAACAGTAAATCTTTGCACTGAATCGAAAGCCAGTGATGATAAAAACAAAACAAAACATAAAAACAGGCAAAGAAAATCAGTTTAAAAGATTATTTCTCTTCATAATAGTTTGACAGAGAATTTCAGGTGATTCAGGTGTATCTGAGGTGGCTGGAAACTAGTGTTTACCCTGTAGAGGGGGATGTTGAGCTTCGTCAGGAGATGGGTGACTGCTGCTCGCAGTGACCTGACGAATTCCACCATACTGCTGCTCTCCATCGTGCTCTCGTCCTCACCATCCAATAGACTCTGAACACCACCATTGGCTGCAGTGTAACCATGACTCTGAAGCCATGTCCACTCCTCTCTGCCACACAGTGACAACACAGTCAACAAAGCAGGCATTAGAAGCAAGGAGAGATGTCACTTCTGTGACAAACTAAGGTCCAGAAACATTCCAGTATCACTGCCTGTTGAAGCCCTAACATTTGTGTAGACACCGTACTTGTTTGTGCAGATCTTTTAAAGTAGTATACTTTCTTTTTTTCAGATAAAGCTGTAAAAATAGTGATCATAGTATATCAAGGGACTGTTAAGACGCAGTGTATCACATGGTCAAGTTGCATTACCTGGTCACGTGCGCATTGTGCCGAACCCGTGCGTGGCAGAGTAAACTAGGCAACCGCTGAGGCACCAGCACCCTGATCTGTTCCACCGAGCTACACAGTTTCAGGATGCCCACATACAGACCCGGCTGGGCCCACTGAAGGCTGTGCCTGTGAAAGGACAGCTTCTCCTGGAGAGCAGAGACAAAGAGATACGATGCAAAAGATAGAGAGAGAGAGAGAGAAATGTTAAGATCTGTTAATAGGATGTAGAGCTTGTGAGACTTTTATTTCCCCCTACCTCATTATGTGTTGTTAGCTAATTCAGTTTGGGCATTACAAATTCATTGCGATGCTTTTTCAGGCTTAGCAGCGCAGGCGGTAAACTCGTGGCTCAGTAAACTCAGCACCCAATACACTATTTTTAAAAGCCTTTTTCTCACCTTGAGCTGCTCATAGAGCATGTCCATGGCGGTGGGCTCAGGCAGCAGAGGCGTTCTGCTGCGGTTCTTTTCCAGGCGTGCCAGAGGAATCCAGTGGAGCGGGGGGTCAGGAGGGCTGGAGCAGACAAGTCAGGGAAAAATGAAATGCAACCACATGAATCCACCAAATAAAAGGGTCGATTCATCAAGAATAGCAAAGCCAGTACCCCACCAACAACCAGCTGACTGGCTGCATAACCCAAAGATATTGTACAGCATGACTTCCAAACATGCCCAGCTTGACACCTACTTAGGCTACCACCTACTGCAAGTAAAGGTCATTTATATTTGTGTGATAGGAGGTTTTTTTCCTGGTAAATTCTGAAACTATTTAATGATTTCATGCCAGACGTGCCAGATGTTTTCAGCAGGTGAAAAGCCTGGACAGCAGACAGGATAGTTTAGCACTTCTACTATGAAACCATGCTGTTATAATAGATGCAGTATGTTGTTTAACCTTAACCTGAAAAAGACAGGGCACACTGCACATTCCTCTAAAACCTTTCTATATGGTGCAAACTGTCAATTCCATAGGCACTGATGCAAACTCATACCATCAGACATGCAGGCTTTTGATCTGAGTGTCACTGCAGAAAAGTTTTTTCACTTTTCCTCAGTCTATTTTAAATGAGCTTTGTGCTAGAGTAGACAGAGGCATTTCTTTTTGCATGATAGAGCTTTAACCTGAATTGTGTGGACGCCAAATGCGTTCACAGACAGTGATTTATGGAACTGTTCCTGAGCTTATGCAGTGATTTCCATGACGAATCACATCTGTTTTTCATGCAGTATTACCCGTGGGCCTGAAGCATCCGGCACAGTCTTGTCCCTTACACACAGAGATTTCTCCATATTCTCTGATAATGGACAGAAAATAATATCAGATAGTCTTTGCAATTTTCATTTCAGATTTTTTTTTCATAATTTCCAGATGCAGTTTTTTAGTAGAATGCTGATTACTTGCCCATCTTTACTTCTGAGAAAGATGCTCTTTTTACACCCAGTCGTGTTACTGACCTGTTACTATTTAACCTAATTAATTGCAAAATGTTCCTCCAACTTTTTAGTTTCCCACCCCTGTCGAAATGTCTCAGTTTAAACAATCGATGTGTTTTGTCACGTATTCAGTATGGGTTTATGGGATTTTCAAATTATTGCATTCTGCCATAGTTTACATTTTCCGGAGTTCTAACTTTTTCTGAATTGTGTTTGCAGTTTAAAGCCTGTTAGATGCTCTCTGTTCTTTTTCCTTTGACCTTGTCTTACCTGGGAGTGTTTGAAAATTCCTTCAGAGTGACTAGTAGTACGTTGCCCTGCCGATCCTTCAGGGGTTCATAGTAGACCTGGCCCAGGTCCACTGTTCCCAGAGAAGACTGACATTAGAAAAGAGGTTGGACAAGAGAAACCAAGCATTAAAAAGTGTTTATAAGCGGGATTAATTCAGCCAAACAGGGGTTTTGTGGGCGTAGTTGTGTAGCCCGACTGAGGAAAGCATGGCAAAAATAAGGAATGGAAGAGGAGGAAGAGATGTAAAGAAGTAATTAAAATAGCAATTAACCCATTTTGATGCTTCTTATCTTAACAATAAGCTGCTTAACTTCCTACCTGCAGCTGGGAAATGGCTCTTAAAATGTTGTGTCTGTTCTGAAGGAGGGAGGAGGGAGATGAGTGAGCGGAGGAAAGCCCCTGTTGTAGCCAGGGCACTTGCTGCCATGCGCAGGACAGCTATAAGAAAAACAGAACACCCAATTTAAGCAGAAAATTCATTTTCTGTAAATATATTTACTATTTATGAATTGTGATAATTCAATCACTTGTACAGTGATCCAAGTCAACAAACAAACAGTTCACCTTGGCAAGCCAAAGGAAGTCTTGGGTGATTGAGGTGGAGCAGCACTGGATCTCCACCAGTGGGATCTGATCTTCAGCTGTAACCAGGATGTTATCCTTGTGGTAGAACACAGTTGCCAAGTACACTCCCCTGACCAGATCAATTTGAGAAAACACAGATAACGTCAGAAAAAGTGCATACACCGCTTTTAATTACACAAGTCACAGTGGAACGCAAAATTACAAGAAACAATAAAAAGCATTTCCTCCTGGGGAAAAGTTTATAGCTGAAAAAGATCAATATTGTGGCTTGACAATAATTTATTTTTTGAATCACCCAATGGCTTTTCAAACACTTATAACTGTCAAAGCAGCTTATAATCCCTGAAGTAAAGCAAAAGCACAGAGGCTGGTTTCACAGACCAACATAACAGTCCTTTTTCATTTTTTCTAATTACACAGGGGTCCAAACACACTCAGCTTCTCTCTGTTCACTACCAGATTTTTTTTAACCTTCACCATGGTTCATATTCATTAGCATAATCACGCAGCATGATCTTTTGTTCTTTGCTGGCTTCTGATTCTGGTGAGTGTGGTTGACAGATCACTTTTGGCAGGATGAAGGATTTATCAGTCACCTGCCACTTGCCACAGTCCAGTGATTACATCCATCGTTCTGTTCAAAAGACCTCTTTACTAACAGCTACAGTGTCTCTAATGTGACTACTGTTCTCTGCAATAACAGTAAGAGATAAGGCTTTTCAACTCTGCAGTCTGTGCTGCTCTAATGGGATTGCATTTAATCCATTACTTGTGATACCCTCAGGGCACAGTGGGACAGGTAAGAGAGACTGAGCGCTACCTCTGTAGGAAACGAACAAACTTGGTGGCGGACTGGAACAGTTGTTTGATGCCTCGAGACACTGACAGACGCTTGCTGGGACTCTGGGGCTTCGAGCTCTCTGTGGAGAGGAGGCGAGGAGGATCACACCAGATGAAATTCATTTTATCTCCCAAAATACATTCACTGTGCATGCACGACGCTTGACTGGGTGAAGGCAGAGAAAAGACTTTTCTCTCTGTATTTAAAGGAGCTGACATCTATGGCGCATGCTGCTGATATAAATGGTGAGAAGTAGAAATAAAATGTTGTCGAATGTGCACATTAAAAGCTTGTGAAAAAACACAACAAATAATCAGATTTTCTGACTGTTTGCACACATCTAGAATGGAAAAGACAGCTACTTTGAACACGTAAACCACCACAGATCAGATCTGTCAATGGGACACCATTTGAAAAACACAGTGCATTCATAATTGAATGCATTTTATTTAGATATTAAATACTGGCATGGGACAAAATGTCAGAAAGTCCCTGAACAGGTAGAAACAGTAAGCCTAACAACCTCTCGGATCCACTCACGTCTCCTTAAACACATCACAAAATTCCTACATGCATGAATACAAACTACCCCATCAGTATATAAACATAATACAAAATTCAGGGGTAAATTTGGATAAAGATGTTGTATCTGACAAAACTGACTTCTTCAAACCCTTTTTTTTTTGTTCTGGGAGAAAATATGAAGATCTCTACGCTGTCAGGCTAGCAGGGAGCCCGCTCTGTTCATTTAAAGCAGACTGTGCAAACAAAGAACTTTAAGAACAACTTTGCATTCTCTTTTACTATAACTTGAAGATGTGTTACAAATTAACATCTGTGTACAAAATGAACAGCAAGAGCCTGTGCACTTGGACCAAATGAAAAAACATAAAATCAACAAAGATCTCATGTTACCTATACAATATCCTCTAAGATGTGACTCCTTGGCATCTTCCAGCAGCTTCCTCACGAGGGCCTCGTGATTTCTGAACTGTGACTTTACACCAACGCACTCTCTCCAGCCTACACAGGAAAGACAGACAGAAGCAGATTGAGGCTTTCACTTCTATGCAATTAAGGAAAATCAGCTAAGACAGCAAGAAATAATTTGCAAGCGACTCCTGAGTGCCGCTTTTTTTTATTTTTAATCTTTTAGTGATTAGGAAGCGACAGCGTCTCCACGAGAGACCGTCTGTATGCTGTGAAAGTTGAAATTGAAGTTGATTCATTATGACTCGCTCTAATCATGTATCCATTTAAGCTGGGGATCTTTTGTGTGTGTGTGTGTGTGTGTTTTTTAAAGTGACTCTTTATTTATTTATTTAATTTTTGCTCATCTCCATCTCAAGGTTCACAAAATAATTCCTACCAATCTTAAACTTGGTCTTAGTGAAGCCCCCTCAACCTCAAGGTTTAAACAGCAGGCGGATGGGGGATTCTGCACTCACCTGTGTGTGTGTGTGTGTGTGTGTGTGTGTGTGTGTGTGTGTGTGTGTGCGTGTGTGGGTGTGGGT
>VUQR01010881.1:5721-25558 GCA_015108515.1 Hemichromis elongatus | reverse complement strand
ATTGTTCATCCTGTGTGTGTGTGTGTGTGTGTGTGTGTGTGTGTGTGTGTGTGTGTGTGTGTGTGTGTGTGTGTGTGTGTGTGTGTGCCTGAGCTTTTGGTTCACGGGGATTTCGTGACACACACTGAGATCATTATTTGAGGCTTTTTTCCTTGATTTATATGATATTCTGTCTACTATAAAACTAAATGTGACAGAAAATAAGGAAAAGCACAGCAAATCTCCTTTACGATAAATTGGGCAATCTATTACACTCTGGCTGTGATTGTTTTCTGACCAGTGTTTGCTTTGACATCAATATTTCAGCCTTTATTCCCCATTACAAATCAGCTCTGGCTTTTGTTAGAAGTAGAAAGTAGCAGCAAGTAAGCCCAGCGATGGGGTTAGGGGTGGGTGGCGTGCAAGAAAGATTACGAGCAAAAAATTCGAAGTCAAAGCGCCACGGCTGCAAGGCCCATTGACTCGCGTTGCCGTCTCTAAGTCTCCACGTTTTAATAACTCATTAATCTACGAGCCGCAAGAGGATTGGACTTCTTTCACATTGAGCTTAATGTCAGCTACGTAATTCTATTACACTGGGACAAAGAGGAAAAGAATGGAGCTCTTTCGAAGCTTCAAAATCCACATTCATCAAAGTTGTGTAGTTCTGCACACTCACTGGAGGGGGCAGCGCTGGCTGGAGTAGAGCACTGAGGCGGGCCCCATCCTTTCACATTGTAGGCGCTCACTCTCACGAAGTAATGCACTCCCTGTGTTTGGAGAAACAGCAGACCTGCCAAATTATCACCGAGCATTAACCAAGTCATACGGCGCTCTCATCATTAATTCATCTGGTTAAAGTGAGCCTGCTGATAAGTGTACTCTTACAGGAGGTGGTTCAGTGCAGAAGATAGTGATGGAGCTGCAGCACGTTTTTTTATACCTATCTGCTTGATTATGTGCCAATGAGCAATTTAAAGGTGTCAGTTTCTGTGCGTATCTGCAGCATCTGTGCATTTGTGCTTTTATCTGTGGTTGTGAATAGGATTGACAGCAGGTGACTTACTGCCATCAGGCCCTTGATAACGTAGGAGGGGTTCTTGGTCTCTGTAACTTGGGCCATGCCGAGGACGCGTTTGAAGCTGGCCGAGGTGCTCCATTCGACTGTGAATGCAAAACAATCCCGCTGACAGATTATTCTCTGGCTTTGCTCAAATGAGGGATAACTTAAGGACGTGATTATTTACAGGTTTAGGGACTTGCTGCACCTGGGCTTAATCTATTCTTCGCCGCGAAGCATGACATTTATACGTCTATAAAAGCGAGCAGCAAAAACAGCCTAAACTAGATACTGTGTCAGCCAGCTTAAATTACTTTCAAGACTTTGATTAAATTGCACCAGTAAAGTCTATACTCCATTAATTTCCTTATCTATCCATCATGAATCGATCTATTTTCTGCCCCACATCTAACTGACCCTTTTATCTACCCATCCATTCAACCAATCCTCCATGAAAGTCTTCTGGTCTGATTCTCTCCCTACCTCTGTAGCGGGTGATGAGCCCCACCGTGTCCCCCTCTGGCTCTTTGATTGTCACAAACAGAGATGATGGGCTCGTCACCAGGATGGACACATGACTGGGAGGGCCCGGGAGCTCTGCGTGGAACATTGAAAAGATAAAATTGGTGTTAAAATGAGCACGAGTAAACAACAGAACAAATGCAGTCAACCAAAGTACTGCACTGCTGAGCTTTACGGAATATTACACTGCAGTAAACTCGATGACAAAAACACACGCAGTTAAACTGCGTAAAATTTATTACAGCAAACAGATATCACTGATAACCACTAATATATTTGTCCTCTATCTTACAAGGACTACATTTGTTTTCACATTGGCTCAGCTAAGGTTTGGTTAAATAGGTGATCATGGCAACCACAGACTGACGTCTGACCTCGGCCTATGGTGAAGTTACCTGGTGGCAGGGCACACACTAATAGAATAGGAGCTGCATACAGTAACTTAAAGCTATTTCTCCACGGCTTTTATTCCCACACTGACACTTTTTAACAGCACAACCAAGCATTTAATCTTTAACCATCTGACTGGGTTTGCCAACAGTTAAAGAAAGGTTTAAAACACGAGAACTGCATTAGCAGCTGGCTACTGAAAAATGATATGACATTAGACTGTGCAGGACTGATGTTAACCTTGTAGCGCCAATTGTATCATAGAGAGACTTTATTATTCCCACCCACACTGGGAAAATTCACATGTTATAGTAGTACAAGGCAAAGTAAATTAGACTGAATTAAAAATAGAAAAACAGATAGATTAGAGAAAAACTATATACTTTAACTAATTTCTCCTATCTATAAATGTTTGCTATATGCAGTAAATACAATTACAGAGTTTGCATATTTGTGTGCATATTTAAGATGTGATTTATTTACATCATCAGTGGGATTCTTTCTCCTGAAAACCCTAAATAAATTGCACAAAAATACAAGATTTAGTGAAAAATGCTGCTTGAATAAACACTCCAGTTTCAAAAGCTGTGAATTATGGGGCAATTATTGCGTGGTTAAGGCTTTACAGGGTTAAAAATTGTATTCCCTGCAAACTTCGTGTTGTTTCAAGACAATCTTGGAGCTTTTTATTATCACAATTTTTCCAGTTTCTTCAGGCTAAGCTGTAATCTTGAGTGAAAACATTACAACAAACAAGTCACAGTCGTCAGACAAAAACACATCCATATTTTATATTTAAAGATGCCATCCGGCTCTCCTACACAGAGAGATTTACAATAAGAGTAAGTTTAATTTCACTGCACATGAAAACAAGCGCCGGGGCCTCACTGCCCTTACAATAATGCTGCGATAATAAAACAGTCAGAGAGAGAATTGGCTGTGCTTGAAAGAGATTATAAAGAGCTGTTAAAGTTGGTACAGCAGGGAACATTGCAATATAAATCTGAAAAAATAAGACAAAAAAAAAAATTAGCCCAACTCAGAGCCAAGAGGAAAAGGCTTGAGCAGGTGGTGCAGAGGATGGTAAGTTGCTGGATGCATCAATGCGTGATTCGCCGAAGTCTTGAAGGTTTTTACACGTGTGAATTTCTGCTGAAATCTACAGCTGCGAGGGTTTATTTGATACAGGCAGCCAGTGGAGGGAGTGCAAGGAAGGAGAGGATTTGAAAGGCTGATGACACGGCAGTCTGCTGAATGTTAGAGGAGATGAAAGAGGCTAGAGGGAGATTTTTAGTAAAACTTAAGCAAGATGTTGAGCTGAAAACTTGATCACTGCGGTCTTGTCAGCAGTGCCGGGTGGCTTTGTAGAGTTAAATTGCAAGGAAAGTACTGTGCAGGTTGCAGAAAAAGTTTTTTTTCCTTTCTGCTCTCATAATAAGAGGGAAAAAAACGAGCGAGATTTCACTGAAAATAGAAAGAAAACTGATCTGAGTTGAGTCCTAAGCAGTGAAACAGTGAAATACCACAAGCTGACCGCTGACCTGTGTTCTGGAAGTTCTCTCTCATCCGACAGTACAGCTGCTGCCGCAGCCTCCAGAGCTGGATGTGCTTCTGAAGATCAGCCTGTGCCTGAGGCCCTGCCCCGGCTTTTTTTGCTAACTCCGTCTTTCTCTCTTCTGTTCGTTTATCTGCCAGGGCCACCAGAGCGTCCAGCTTGAGTGCCCACTCTGCTGGTCGGCACACTGAGAGGCAGAGAACGAGCACACGAAGCAAGACAAAGGGCACAATCTGAATTAAAGTCAAGCCGTACAGAATTTAATTTAAACCGTTACTTTTGACATTTTACATGAAAAGACTTACAAACAGGGTTGTGTCTGGCTCCTGCCTTTGTCAGTACATGAAGCAGAGGGGAATTGTGGGTAAGGGCAGCCACATCCAGGGGGACCAGCCCCTGTTCACTCACTCTGTTCACCCCTTTCTCCCGGTCCTTCTCCCAGTCCTTCTCTTTCTTCTCTCCTTTCTCCCACACGCCTCCGCCTCCTCCACCGCTGCTGCAGTCTCTGGACAGAAGGCTTTGTACAGCCAGTGTATCCTCATTTTCCACTGCCTCCCACAGGGTCTTGTACTAATGGGGAGCAGGAGAATGGGTGCAGGGCCACGGGGGGGTAGGCAGGTGGAGGAATGAGATAGAGAAAGAGAAAGCGGTTTAAGAAGGATAGAGAGATTTATTTCTCGCAGTAAAGAGAAGGGAGTGTTAAAAAGGAGAATGATATCGGACACAAATCAAATCATAAACCAAAGGTGCCTCGGCTGATGCTTTATCCAGGAGCCTCCTGAGACCAGGAAAGTTTGTGGATTGCTCTTATTATTATTATTATTATTATTATTATTATTATTATTATATGATGCAGCAGCAGAAGCAGCCCTATATAACAGAGGGTGCTTGAGAGTGATTTCCTTTTCTGAAAGCATTTTTTTCCCAGTGTAATGTAATGCCCTGTGTAGTGGACGTTAGGGAATTTCTCAATAAAATAAAAGAAGACTGGAAAATTTTAATGGTGAACTTCAAGAATTCAGGTTTTTTTTGTTGTTTTAGGGTTTTTTAAGCAGATGTTAAAACTATAATATCTTACCTGAACACACAGTGTTTTTGACACACATTCAACAAGCTCAAAAAATATTTGAAAGGGACCCAGGAGATCAAACTATGAGCAACTGCCAGTGTGTGTCAGGGCTGTGAGCCATACAAGAAAATCAATTAACCAATCACTAAATAAACTAATCACAAGCTTCAGATAACTGCCCATGCACTGCATACATGACAACGCATGCACAATTCACAGTTCAAAGTAATCAGTCATTACTATATATTTAGCTTTTGTGCAGCTGCTCGGTTTGTAAATAGAAGTGGACGAAGTGCAGACGTGTGGGGCCTCTGTGCCTCTGTCTATGCGGCCGCACAGAGTCAAGAACAGAAAGAAAAATGTGTTTCTGCCAGAGGTTTCCTCCTGTTAAAAGGGAGTTTTTCCTTTCCACTTTCGCCAAGTGTTTGCTCATAGGGGGTCGTGTGATTGTTGGGGTATTTTCTGTATTTTTGTTGGCTCTTTACCTCACGATATAAAGCATCTTGAGGCGACTGTTGTTGTCATTTGGAGCAATGGAAATAAAATTGAATTGAACTGTATAAAAAGGCAGGGCATTTGCAGAGCTTTGGGTTCACAAAGATTACTTACACATATGCTGACCACAGCCACGTTTCATATGTGAATCTACCATTTAATATATGAATACATGTATGACAGGATATATGGTAAACCCTAATAGTTCAGCTTAAAAGCTTGCAATGTTCTGTCCCAGAGGACGGAATGCTGCTAAAACTTTTATTTTCTGAAACTAGCTTTGATTTTTTTTTTTAATTTATCTTGCTCCCATAAAATACGACTGTCAAACTACAGTAGCAGTCACTTTGACAAAGAGCCGTCGTGATGGTGACAGCCTCACACGTGAAACATCTAACAATGAGGCTGCTCGCCTATTGAAATACCCTTGAGAGACACGTGTCCACAAAATGTATTGTCAGGTCTCAGGAGCTTAGTGACACAGAGTTAGCGTGTAACGTCAACTGGAGATCTCATAGTTTTTAAACCATAACAGAAACCAAGGCAGATGACATTTCAGTCAAGTGACCAAAGCTCCCTTTCAGAATGACACCTGAATATCTTACAGCATCTGCAGACTTGCTGGGGCGTTTATGCACATCCACGTCGGCGGCAACAGATGACTCTCCACCCCCCCTGAGTCTGAAGGACAGGTTTCTGTAGATGCGTTTGGGCGAGACGGGACCTAGAGAGCGCCGGCGCTGCGGTGGGTTCCTCATGGATACAGACATGACAAGAGAAGAAAGTAAAGGTCTGAAAGAGGACAGGTGAGAGCAGGAGAGGATGTGAGCTATGTGGGAACAGGGGATAGTTGAAGAAAAAGTTGGAAAGATAGTGTGAAAGGCTGGGGGGGAAAATAGTTTAAGAGTCCAGCTTTAGAGCCAGATAGAGAGGAGAGAGTAGTAAAAGATAAAAGTCAGCGGAAACCTTCATTAAAGAATAAGGTGAGAAATACAAATAGGGAAACAAAAGAAGAACACACAGTCAGACTTTTTCAGCATTAGAGAAAAAATTTCTGCTGACTTGAAGTACTGAGAAAAAATACTTGTGTTGTGTGGGTGGATAAATGGATAAGAGTTACTATGCCTGTACAGACTAGATGAAAATGCCTCGAAGCATTTATTTTTGTGCCTTGCACTATTCTCCACTTTGTTCATCTTTTTACCCACGATTATGTGACACGGGTTTTATTCACTCTGAATGGAGTCTTCCAGCACGCGAGGCAACAGACCCATCAATCTAATTAGTGCAAGAAAGGAAAGCAGGCTCGCGTGGAAGAGCCAGGATTCTTTCCTGGTGATAAACTTGAATCCGCTCCCATCATCGGCATGAAGATGAAAATCCATCACTGCCGCGGTAATGACAGTTCATTATCAATTCCATTGGCTTTGCATCATTACAGCCAGTCACTTTTTTTGTGCATGAAAATCTGTCTTGCCTTTTTTATTTTTTACTTCGGGCACAGTTTGAAATTCCCCCTCCGCTTCAGTCAGCAGGTCGTTTTCAGTGCCACTTTCTGTCTATCCTCTCTTTTCACCACCCTCCAGGTTAAAACTGATCTTGGTGCCGTTTCGATCTGCATCACTGTCCCGAGCATACGATATCAAAAGCATCTTTGTGAAAGCGAGACACTCAGACCCACGGCTGAGCATTGGTGGCTGTCCTTGTCTGAAAGCAAATACTCCCCTAGTTGGTGTTACCTGAGGACAACACCTGAGGCCTTTGACCACGATGATATCTGAGTGACACGTCACATCGCACATCACAGCTCGCACAGTACCTGCACTGTTTATATACGTGGATGCAAGACTATGAGGGTAAAACCAGCCACTGTTGTTGGTACAGTTTTCCCAGTTTGTTTACTGTGCCTTACATCAGCTGTGGAAAGTGCTGATGAGACATTTAGAGAGGAGATAAGCCCCAGTGTTTGGGGGTTTTTTTTCTTCTCCTTTTTTCTCCAGTGCCTGAAGATAAGGCAAAACAAGAAAAAGTGTTTGCACATGTTCAACCTGCAGTCTAGCAAAAAGCAGTTATGTAAGCAGGTTAGAGAGAAAGATGCTCCAGTCTGACCCATAAACAGAAAGTATACATTACATTCACTGTGGTTTTGCTTCATGTCTCAAACTGGGGGGTTTTCTTACCTCTCTGTACTGTGGCCAAGAGAGCAAAGCGTGCTGCATGTTTTGCAAAGAGTCTTTCCGGTTTGTGAATTTGCTGTGGCTCTTTGGAAACATTTGATGACTAATATTTCAAATCCCCTAAGAAGTAATGCAGCACATTTGCTGGGTCTAGATTCTTCAGTCCTTCCACTCCACCAGTCAACCTGGTGGAGTGGAAGGACTTCACAACTAGAGGATCAGACAAGCAACACATTAAATTTGTACAATAAGGCACAAAGAGTTTTATTTTAAGGGTTTTTGTTAAAACATGACTTCACTTTGTGTCTGCCAAATTAAGTTATATGAGCTTCTTTGATTAATAGGCAGCAGGCCAAATTACAATGAGCATAACTATCTTACAGGCTGTTTCAGAGTAAAAGTTTCAAATTGAAAAAACTTTCAATTTGAAATTGTATAGGTCTTATTAAAATAAAACTTCAAATATATGTGTAAAAAAACACGTTTTATAGTGCAGTCGTAAGTCGTTCGTATATCATATCTCCAACAGCTGACGCAATGAATGCCACATTATATCATCAAAAATAGCACAAATGATCAAACACCCACAGTTTAAGTTTCCCCTTCACCGAGTTAAAAACAGTCTTGAGAGTTTTCAGTCTCTTACCGTCACACAGTACTTTAACGGCTTTAATCGGGCTTTCCTCCGACGCTGCCGCAGTGCTTCAACATATTTCACTGTTTCTTCATAAATGACTGCCTGATGATATCTTATAATCCATGGTAGCGGTTTCGGAAAGTTTTCTCCCCTGAGTGAGGATGAAGCGCACCTGAGCGCTACAGACGAGCGACAGACCGGCGAGCCTCCTACAGCCGACGCACACGCACATTTTCCCCGTTCCGCCCACTTCCTATCTGCGATCATTTCTGTGAACCAAACTTTTTTTTTTTTTTTTGAGAGCATATTTAGAAGCAATGCTGCGTCATAAAAACACTGCTAGGTTGACACGAAGTGGCCTGTTTATTTATTTAATTGTTTATTTGTAGTAAATGAGCTCAGTAACAATCTAAAGATCCAGTGCTGAGGTTTAAACACTGTTTAGGTTTACCGGGTCATGACGTAGCGCACCTCCCTCACTAGATAATCCCAGCCAGTGGATTGCTGTATGTCGCTTGTGAGCAGTCAGTCAATTGATGATGTCTGCCATTACTGGAAAAAAAAAATGCTATTGTTACTCTAAAAGTTGTTGCCTCTGTGTAACAGCAGTGCAAGCAAGCAGGCTGGTGATGTGATCAAGCGTGGGCTGAAGATCCTGGAGAAATTTATGCAACTATTTTTTGACAACCACAACACCCCCATTAATGGCTTTCGTAGGGGCAGAGGAAGTTGTTTGAGAAAAGGAAAAGAAAGGCCAGACAACAGTGTGAAAATTATTTGCATGCTAAGCCCCCTCAGTGTTGCTCAGAAAGGAGTTGTATCCGAACCATTTGTCTTCGCCCTGAACCGGGCCCCCTTGAAGTAAATGTGAAGCAGTGGTCAAATAAAGTTGATAGATTATGCATCCTGTTTACCTGAGCTCTCCGTCTCTTTCTTTGTGTTATATTTGCCTCTCTCCGGGGGGTGAATAAAAAGCCACAGACTGATGGATTTAGCTCCTGTCCCGGCACAAATTTATAAACCGATATCTTGTCTGACTCTTCTCAGTCAACCAGAAGAAACAAAAGCCTCTGACCAATTCCTGTACACACACAGCACAGTTGCTACACACTTTGCCTCAAATATGTTTGCTGGAGCGTAACACATTTGTCAAAGGTTACATATATTGAACTCTGGGAGGGTTTATCTCTCTGCACACACTTGTGCGCACTCATTTACACCGTCACTGAGAGACTAAGCGCGGAGTGCTGAGCTGGCCACACGCGTGATGCTTTGATGCGCACTGAACTCTGCTTAAAGAGAAGCAGAGGGAGATTATAAATCGACATGTCGGTGGTAGCTGATACTCGCCCCCACACACCTATCATCGCACAGTGGCTCAGTTGCCCAGAGGCTTTTGTTGTCATGGTGATAACCAAATTGTGGCCTTCACAGCTAAATGATACGAAGACACACGTCTCAGCATAACGATCAGCTAAGATATTCCTTGGAGGGTAAATTGGTGTTGATATATAATTGTGAGGCTAATTGTGCATGGCTTTTGCTCAAACATACACCATCAGGCTTTCTCTGAATGTTAGAGACTGTTGATTTAATTGGACTTTTAATACCAGAGCAGTACAAATACTGAGCTCCACTGTTCATCAGCAAGAAAAATGGGAACTAAGCAGCTGTTTCATGTGAAATTATGTAAAAAAAAAACAACTAAAAAAAACCAAGCATGACTGTAATGATGAGGCAAGCATTTCCCATAAGTACTCGAAACTGAAAAGCTCCAATAACTGCAGCAAAAATGATCATAGCACTGCAGATAATTATCATTATTTGCCAGAACACATTATCTTCATGCACTATTGTTCAACACGTGGATCTTTCTATTAAAAAGAGTGAAATAACAACCAGAAAAATGCTTGTATCTTATCATTATTATTATTATTATTTATATTTTTTTATGAATTTACATTATGTTATTTATATATCAATAGTTTACAACTATGGTCATGTAATTGCACTATTCCAAAGTTTTTTCATTTGCATTTTTATTATCAAACGCATTTAAAGATAACAGAAAAATCCATTAGCGTCATCTGCAAATATGTGGGTATGTACAACTCCAGCTCTTTTTGTGGTCTTTAAATAAGGTATGATTAAAACCACTCTTACAGATATTAATATTTTGCCGTGCGTTACCTTTATGTCAGAAGTTGACCTTGTTTTGTTTATTTTAAAACCAACACTTAATGTTAATATAAAAAGGTAAATTTTTAAGAGGGTTCATAGGCAAATTTAGTCATTTAATAAATATACAACTTCACTTTTTGTATCATATATTTTAAAATTTCCTATCATATCATTATAATGTTTTACATCATAAATGCAGTTTTTATTAGTAGTATAATAGTATTTAGAACTATGTTGGTAACCTACTTTGTACTGTAATGTTCAATAAAGTTTGGGGTTTTGACTTCAGCCGTTTTTTCTGTACAGTTCTCTTCTGCTATATATTATTAGCAAAGGTTAGTTTAAAGTTTATTATACATATTTTATGGTTATTAGAGTTTGTCATAGCATTTGTTTTAATCGAAATCTTCAAAAAGATCTGTTTTTAAGGGAAATTATGGCTAGCTAAGTTATAAATTAACTCTAGCTAGTACTAACATTATAGTTAGCATATAGCGTAATACAATAGCTAGCTAGCACTTTTGCTCGTCTGCAGTTTTGTATAAAAAGCTGTTGTGGTTTTTCTGTCTGAACAGGTGAAACAAACAGAATGACAAGCAGGGATATTGTTTGCAACAAGATCCACTTCAGACATGACCCAAAGTGGAGTAGGCGCCTCGGGCCTGTGGAGGGAGGTGGGCTGCTGCTCTGTGTGGCCTGCCTCATTGAAATGATTGATGATGAAGACATAGCAGTGAGAAAAAATATATTTTTATGCATCTCCATGTTGTAGCCATGTGTTGTGGCTTTTCATTCTCTTGCACACCTTTTAGGAGGGCTTGGGAAATGTGTATGAAAATTGCATTATCCTGTTAATTTCCCTTGATGCTTAGCTCCGGCTTTATTTACCCTCCTATATCTCTCCTCCTACACGCTTGTCTGTGGGATGCAGTCTGTGAGGAAGTCTTCTGCCTTGTCCAGTGTAAGTGGAGTGCTGAAGTGTTCACCGGGGGCTTTGAGAGAGCTGCTCCAACAGGACCGCAGAGTCTGTCTGCATTTTACAGCCAAACTATTGGGTGAGAAATAGTAACACATGCAGCAGATAAGAAACAGAAGGAATATCTAGCAAGGGCGATTGTGAAGAGCTAGACTTTCACCTCTCACTTGCTATATCTCTAGAGGTGCAAACAGTTTTATGCTTGGTAAGCTGATGGTAAGCAAAATCAGATTGGAATTTACTTAGAAAACAAGGAGCATAAAGAGTACCATTGCAGTGCACAGACCTTCAGTCAGTACTGACAGTTGCTAACCATCACTGGCTGTTTTCTCACTAGCTCGAGCTTCATTGTTTAACATTTGCACTTCTTGAAGCTAATCACCACTGTGTTAGTCCACTGTTGTATTAGTGGTGCAGTCGCATTACAGCTTTTCTGCAAGGTCAGGCTGAACAGAGGGAACAATTGATCTTAGCAATCAGCCAGAACAGCACGATACAGAAATATTCACACTACTGAACATAATAGTTTTTGCCTTAATTTCATTTAAAAAAAAAAAAAAGACCCATGCCAATGATGCAATTAACCTTGAGTTTACTACTTTTCCTTTCTTTCGAGAGGTGCGCTTGTCATCGATGGTGTGATTAAACCATTATACTGATTTGTGACTTTGATGTGATGTGGGCCTTAATTTAGTGTCGTATATCACGTTATGTTGGTTCATATAACTGATTTTCATTTTTAATGACAGCCACATTAAAAATCATTTCAGAGATGGAATCATCAAACCAAGTAGCCACCAAAAAGAAAATCATTAGCATGGGCTGCAGGCTAGTAGACAGCATTGCCTTTAACTATGATGGGATTTCTGAAATTATTTCTGAAATGTTTAATTTAAAGACAAAAAACACCAGCTATTAACAAAATGAATTATATTTTGTTAATAGCTATTATAACATTTACGACTATCAAGACTTTCATTATTTGTGATTCTTATTTGCATTTTATGTTCTAGCAGAAGTTATTTAGACTCCTGCACTGTGAATAATTATCTGTGTCAACATATCGGATGACGTGTGAGCAGTAATTTATGAGGATCTTTAAAAATGGAATGAGTTAGTCCTTAAACTTTATGTTGGTTATATGTAAAGTCACCAGTGCCTGTGAAAAACCTAGTGGAGCCAGTAACACTGTTAATATATAGACCTGGATTGTGTTTCATTATCCTCACAACACTGAATTACTGACTTCTCTATAGCAAATGTGACACTGCTATAATTAAACCTCTGTATGTTTTTGTAATGCTAGATTATCAGATGGTAATTTTGATAACTTTCTCACTAGAGGATTATTAGGTTTCGGCATTAAGCGCTATGTTAAAACCATTTAAGCTCTAATCAAATTAGCACAATAAGAGGATGTGTGGCAAAATGCTAAGCCATAAAAGCTCTGACCAATTTGATGACAAGACGTTAAAAGAGCTATTAGAGTTCTTGTGGGATTGTCTGCATGAATTGTGCTTCTCCATCTCAGCATAATCCAATAAAAAATATGCCTTACACCCACCACTACACACAGAGTTGTTTTGTTTTTTTTAACATGCTTTTAGGATAGTATTTTATCTTGGATGTCCAGCAAAGCTAATGCAAGGTAGAGTACACTGTACAGTATGATCAAATAGATCTTTATTAGCATGAAGCGCTGTCTAATGTCTCTGTAATTTGTATTCTCTATTTTGTCCTGTTTTGTCCTTTTTTTTTGTATAATGAAGTTAAATTTCTTCCTCCTGTACTTCTGTGCATAAGCAAGAGTGCAAGGGGCTTTTGAAGTATGGCTTTTAAAATCTGCTCTGTCATATCTTCTCTGTCCCCAGGGATGCTTCAAACTGCAGAGGACCCCGTCACTCTGGAGAAGGTTGACCAAGGTGAAGAGATGCCTCTTTCTGGTTTGGTGAAGTATGCTTGTGTGTGCTCAGGAAAACACACGCACTGTATGTACAGACTCGTGCTCACATTGCACTCACACAAACATAGATGCAGACCTTCTATGCAGTTGTTTTTGTGAACACACACACACAGAGTCAGTGGATTATATTTTTTAGGAAGATACACACCAGCCTCCTTGCTGATAATGGTCAGTGCTGGTGGCTAAGGCGATCTTTGACTCCACATCGAGACTTTGACGTCATTCCACAACTAGATAATCTTTCACTGCTACTTCTTCATAGCTGAAATGTGAATTTCTCTTTGTACTTAATGAGCTTGTTTGGGCAGCCAAATGCAGACTATTCTGTATCCTCAATCTTGGCCTCGTGGCAAAGTCTCACTTTCAAACATGCAAAAATATTTTAGTAAGTCCAAATTAATTCAGTTCAATTCAATTTTATTTATTCATATAGCGCCAAATCACAACAACAGTTGCCTCAAGGTGCTTTATATTGTAAGGCAGCGGTCCCCAATCCCTGGGCCACAGGCTGGTACCGGTCCGTGAGTCGTTTGGTACCAGGCCGCGAGAGTTGAGGCTCGGGTGTGAAATTTATGGTTTTCAGGGTTTTCCTGTATGTTATGAATAAATTTTCTCTTTTTTTGTACTGCCGCACAGAAAATTTTTTTTTTACTTTATTTATTTCTGTTTTATTTATTATCCGACTCTGAACAGTGCCTCTCGGGTCACGCCCAGTTGGGACCGTCTCGTTGTCTCGTTGCAGAGAAACAAGCACATGGCTCTCATTGATATTTTCATGTACATTATATTTGTTTTGTAGTTGTGTATCTTATTTTGAAAGAAATATGTATGCGTTACCATAGCGACCAGACAGCATTAAAAGGCAGAGAGGAGGATGCTACTGTCGATGTTGTTGACGCATTTCAGGAGGACTCTGCTAATAAAGTTACACAATTAAACAGTGGATTCACATTTATTGTTATATTTACAAAATATCATTTTATTTTGTTGTATTTATCCACGAAACTTTAAAGGCCGGTCCATGAAAATTGTCTGACGTTAAACCGGTCCAGGGCGCAAAAAAGGTTGGGGACCGCTGTTGTAAGGTAAAGAACCTACAATAATACAAGAGAATACCCAAAACAATCTCATGAACCCCCCTATGAGCAACAGTGGGAAGGAAAAACTCCCTTTAAACAGGAAGAAACCTCTGCCAGACTCAGGGAGGGGCGGTCATTTGCAGTTGGGGGTGAGCAAATGAAAACAGGACAGAGACATACTGTAAAAGAGAGCCAGAGATGAATAATAACTAATTAAATGCAGAGAGTTGTATAAACACATTGTGAGTGAAAAAGGTGAAAGAATGATTTTATGGGAGCTGTCTTAAAAAATGCCCAAGGGACTGCTTTTTTGTAACAGTTAGAAGAGTGCTTAAAATGTGACACTGCTTCTGATTTTGGCTCAGACAATGTGTAAAGTACGCGTTTTGTAAATCATTTGAGCGCTATAAATAATGCAGAGTAGTGTGAGGAGATATGAAAGAAGGAGAAAGAAAGCCTACAACCTTCACAGAATTCATCAGCTTAGCAGTCACAGCTTAATGAGGACTTCCATTGTAACTGAGAGGTAAACCGGTGCATTGAAGACCCTGAGATGTTGCATCTGTTGCAGTTTATTTATTTGGTACACTGCCTTTCTGATATGACAGGGTTTAATATATGTCACTACTGTTTGGGTAACGCTTGTATAACACCCAATAATGGAAATATACCACAATTCATAGCCTGTTGCACACCAGTACACATCCTTTAATGGAAACAGGTTCTACCTGGAAATGTATCGTTATGTCTTGCACAGTTTTCAAATTGAACATGCCCCAAATGTTATGTTTAGTTTGCAGTATGGGACTTCTGTCTTTTCCTTTTGGCAGGGAGAGAAGTAACACAAACCTTCTCAATACGTACTCAGAACAATGCTAATCCCTGTTTTTCCATCGCTTTTTTTAGACCTTAGAAAAAGGTTCCTAAACTTCCTCCTAACATGAGTCTGTTTTCCTGAGCTCACTCTTCATCATGTGACACATGAACCATGGAGCCACAGGAGCTCCAGGGCGCTAATGTCACATTAGACGCCAGCTCTAAAATTCCAGCATGCTGTAAAATAATGGCACATTTATCTGATACTAATTAGCACTGATCAGTAGAAATGTTTGGCAAGGTCTTTAAGAAACAGCTGAGCGTTGCCGTGAAACTAATTTCTAAAGCTACCTTGATACAGGCCTAGAGACTGGTGGCAACCGTGTTCTCTGTTAGGTAGCAAGCAAGTGGTTTGCTGGAGGTTCGTCACAATCAGCATATTGTAATTGAGGGTATACAGTACTGCACCAAAAACCTCTTTGCAGTTCCGTTGGTTGCTAGCAGATTGCTGCAGTTAGCATGTAAGAAGCTGTCTTCTCTGCAAACCTGCACCTTTAGAACATCAAGCATTAAGGTGCAACCATTACTTTCTCTATTCCCAGCTTGTGTTGCCCTTCTTCATGGGTTCACTACTGCTCGGAGTAACCGATGACTCTTTGCACTTTGGCTCTTTGCAATGAGCAATCGCACCAATCTGCTGGAAACCGTGGCAAGGTTTTTAGTGCACAACCCTGCGCCCAGTCATGGAATGCACGTTTTTCACTAACAACTTGTGGTTGTCAGGCCTGTGTGACATGGGGCCTTATGTAAATTCCTTAACTACCATTATTTAAAGGTGCTACATATTTAAGTACACTCCTGTTTGAATCATTTAATTGCATACAAATTCCTAAAGCAATGTTAGAAGATACTGAGGGGAAATTGATACCTTCAAAAATTAAACACCTGGATTTTTCATTAACATTGACTGTTTTGATTTTTTCTTTCTCGTAATTGCAGTGACTGTGCCAAAGTGTGAAATTGCTCTTATGTGTGATGTTTATTTAATGAATACACCTCTCTGTGTTTTTTTTTTTGCCTGTATAAATGCATATATTTGTGTGTGTGTTTACTTGCGTCAGTGCTGGTTCAGCTTCTCCTGGAGCTCCAGAGCGAGCTGTCATTTCGCTTCGTTTTGGATGAGATACACAAACAGGTAAGACAAATAGAAAAAAACACTCTTACTCTCGTGCACGTGCAGGCAGAAGAACATGCCCAACATCTTAAAATTTTTAATAGCACTTGTGTAACTAGCGTCATACTCTCCCAAGGCTGTTTAGTAAACAGACAGTGTGCTTGTCTCCCTCTTGCTGCTGTTGTGTCACCTCAGGGGGAGACAGTAATGGAGAAGGCTCATTCTGCTGCAGGTGGAAAACAGTATAGCTGTGTACACTGATGATGACAGAAAAATATAACACCAGCCACAGCAGACGAGTCTCATTTATGCTACAAGAATAGAGCTCGATTATGACACAAACTGTTAGTGGAAGAAAAACAATTGAGTTTTGTTTTTTTTTTCCAGTTCAAATGATAATTTAAGCATTTGTGTCAGATTAACCCTTCTTCTGAGTATGCTATGTATGAAAGTGGGCGTAGCGATATTGTGCTTCATTTTTCTGGCATCAGATTTGGTAGAGTTGTGGTTGTAGGATTTTTATGACACGATCATTAACAACAGTGTTTACTGACCCATTATTAATTCTCCAATTTGCAGTTGCTATTTGGTGGAAATAAACACGTCAGCTTTTGATAGAGTGTTTGAAACCTCACTCAGAGCTGGTGATGGGGGACAAGGAGGCGAAAATCTCTCAAGTGTCTCTAATCCTCTGAGCCCATGGTGGTGTGTGTTTGGTTTACTGTTATGGCGTTCTCGCTGACTGAATTCAGAGGTTTCCAGATGTTTTATCAAGTGGAAATAAAAAACTTAAGTGGTTAATAACATATATGTTGTAGGATATTTAGGTTGTTGTAGCAGTTTTAAAATACATTTTGGTAATTTTGAAGATTTTTTTAACCTACTAATAAAATAGAGGTTTGGCTTTAAGACAGTGACACATGTGCAAACTTGTGTTTTAGAGCTTTTATAATCTATAAAATGCAATAGATATTATAATCTTTATAATATCTTTTTTTTTGCCTGTCCCGTTTGGCTCTTTAGCCATCAGAATTGTTGTCTGAAGGCCAAAAAATTTGCCTAGCGGTTTTACTTTACCAAATGGATCATCATGGGCTCGCCATATTGATCCATTAGATTGACCTTTATTATAATTATGTATTTGTTTTATTTTATTTTCAGTTGTTACAGACGGGACAGACATGACTGAGGGATGGGACAAGGAGAAAATGATAATAATAATCTTTATAATATCTAATGCATTAGGATTTCCTTTATACTACTCTATGTGTGTGTGTCTAAGTTTACTGATAATTGTTTTGTGTGTTCTCTTTCTAGCTTAGTGAGCAGCTCAGTGTGAAGCCTTTCCTGCCTACATTCAGCTTCTTGGGTAACCTAATAAAAGCTGCACCTACCGTGTCCCAGAGCCTTGTGACTCATTATGGTGAGACCCTGAAAATGACACTCAGTCACACCTCAGAGTAATACAGGGACACATAGCCCCTAGTAGTAGCATGGATTTTACCCTTGTTTATATTTTCTGTAGTCCTAAAAGAAGGTGCATCGGTAAGCTCGTCTCTCAGCATGAGCGTGAACGTTATCAGCGTTTTGTCACGTTGCAAGTGATAAACAGTTCTTGGAAACGTTGTAAGTAACGCATCATTTGTTCCTTTTGTTTTTGCCATTACTGTACATGGGTGGAAAGGTGATGCATGGACTAATTTACAAAGTTCATGCTTCATGAATTCCTCTCATGGAGATTTACAATGTGTAGCTAAATACTTTTAAACTGTAAACATACTGCTGCGTAGCAAGCCACAGCCACTGACCTCATTGTATCGCAAATACATTCATTTGCCTTTCGGGGGGATGTATAGCGTATCTGTGTGAAAATGTGTTGATTCAGGTCAGTTTTTAAAAATGCAGTTGAGACAGGATCGGTCAGGTTTCAGATTGCTCACGGTGCAGTCACAGGCTCTGTTTGACTCTTCACTGTGGCACAGAAACTGAATTAAAAATGTCTTATTTTCAGGGGCTAAGATCCAAGAATGTGTTTGAAATTTAGAGTTCACCTGAAATGGAAGAGGAAGATATGAAGCAATACATTATTTTCCTTATCTCTTTTTTCTTAGAGAGACAAATCTCCGTTTCAGTCTCTGTAGCCTATATTGATCTTCTTAAATGTATCGGAAACATATGGAAGCATTATCTGCAACGGACTGGCGACATGTCCAGGACGCTCTATATCAGCTCCGACAGGCTCCTAGTTGGATAAGAAAATTGGCTGATGGAAATTGCTGTACTATGTCCACTTTTGAAACCAGCTTTCTCATGCTGTGCCCTATTCCACTCCCTCTGCCTCTAAGAAATTAGAAAAAAATCACACAACTCTATCTTCCATATCCTTTCCCCTGAACTCTCTCAATTCAATCTCTCTAGCTGTTATGACCTTTTCAATTGCTCTCCAGCTGCACTGAGATAACCAACCTTAAAATTCCATCTGCATAGCCAATCCCATACCAGCACCTGCTGAAAGTGAAATAGCAAAAGTTACAAATACTGCAAATGTTCATCCAAACCTTTTCCCTGAATCTCCCCGTCTATATGGATGTATTTATCTAGGCTCAAGGCTGTAGTATAGCGAGCTAAAAAGATATCACCCCTCGCAGTCCTCCCCCAACGCATAGTTGTTGATTTAATCTCTTTTACAACCACCTGTTTGATATCTTTGTACTCCCCGAATCATTTTCCACTGTGCTTAATAGGCTTTGTCAATCAGCTCCGTGTTCGTGTGTGCATTGTGCTGTGTTTGTGTCACACCTGACTGCCTGTCTTTACGATTGAGCACGAATGTGATCCTTATGCCAAAAAGGCAGGCACCGTAGTTATTTTATTATGCTGTGTGTGTCCACCTCTCATGTATTTTCATGAGTTTTTCAAGCTCCCTCCCGCAGCTGCAGGTAGTGGTGAGTTGCTACGATGTTGATGCAAGATGTGGGCTGCCACTATTGACTGTGTGTGCCTGTCTGTGGCCTGTCACTCAGCAAGTCTCTGTGGGGCTGTTTGGACTAACGACAACAGCACGGCAATGACAACACATGCCCAGAGCAACCAGGAGATTTCCCGCTGTCTCTGACTTGCTGGCTGCATGTCTTTCTGACTGATTAACCCCTCGTTTTGTCCTCTCTCGTTTACTTTTCTCTTCCAGAATTTTCTCTTCCATTTCTGTATTGCTGAAACTGATAAGGAGCAGATACAGACAAAAAAAGTGAAGATGAAACGGATAAGAAAAGTGGAATGCAGACAAAGATAACAAAAGAGATAAAAGAAGGAAAGGACAGTAATGCAAGTTAAAAATGTTTCTCACAAGCTGATATGTAAATATAGCAGCCATCTAAAATTAAACAGTTAAATGCCAAGTTACGTCATTTCTATAACTAGACTTCGCATCATCTCAATATCCAGCATTTTTGCTTTATGTTTTTTGGGAAGCACTTTTTCTTGCTAGGACTTTTCACAAGAAGTTTTTTTTAGAAAGGGGTTGCAAAAATACAGAGAAGCTAAAATGCTTTTTAATAGACCAAGAAAGAGGAAGCAGAGTGAAGCAACAAGCGCTGAGCGATGGTTAAATACTGCAGAAAGCGGATCAGAAGACGAACAGAGAGGTAGTTCAAAGCATCACTGTAGGGCAGCCAAACACTAAGCAAAGGTAAACAGAAATGAACTTTTGCTCTTTTCTTTAAGGAAAGCAAAAGAAGACCCCCCCCCCCCCCCCTTCTCTGTGC